>NW_020869093.1:131378-163878 GCF_003789085.1 Penaeus vannamei | reverse complement strand
GTTATATGGCCATCAGAACTGAGGCTCTTGTAGATTTCTCATCAAAGCAAACTGATTAAATATCAGTGTAGTGATGGTAATGAGATTTTTTTTTCCTGGAGAAAAATGACTGTCATACAATCACAGAATCATGAATGTAATCAGCTATGATATATAACATATATGTTATTACAAATATCCTTTCCGATATCCTAGAAATATTCTCTAGAAAAAGATACCTGGTCAGCGTTACCTATTATCCATTTATATTACTTATAAAGATTATGATTTCCTGTCAGTTATGAATCTCCCCTCCCCCTTCACACACACAAACAATCACATAGATTTTCTCTATGAAATATCAATTCAACATTTAATTCCGTTATTTTATTGTTTGTCCTTTTTTCTTACTTTGGAGTTAACCTTAATTAAGTATGAAAGAGGGGCAATGCCAATGACGATAAAGATATGATAATGATAAAAGATGTAAAGATAATGATTATGATAATATGTTCATATTGATATAGTTGGTAATTATAAAGATTGAGGAAAAAAGAGAAAACGAAAATAAAATAAAAAACATACACACACACACACACACACACACACACACACACACACACACACACACACACACACACACACATATATATATAGTGTTAAAGCATAGGACTGAAAGACTCACGACAATCTGAGTTCGAGGGATCGAGTCCCGGCTGGCGCGTTGTTCCCCTGGACAAGGAACTCTCCTCGATTGCCTGCGGCCCACATTCGACGTGTGGTTGGTGATAGCAAGAGCGTGCAACCGTAAAATCCCAACTTAATCTTTTATGATGCCTAATACGGTGCAAATGAGAGATGGCGAAGGGCAGACCAAGTTGGAGGAACCGTATTCGAATGGCTGACCCTAATAGAGACTAAAGCAATAATAAAAAAAAAAAATGTGTGTATGGATGAATATATATATATATACAAATGCTCGTCAAAATACACATTTATATATATATATATATATATATATATATATATATATATATATATATATATATATATACGTATCTTTATATACATATATACTTATGTGTATGTATATATATATATATATATATATATATATATATATATATATATATATATATATATATATATATATATATATATATATATATATATAACTCTTATATTCAATATATGTATATATGCATATATACCTATATATGTATATATATATATATATATATATATATATATAGTATATATATATATATATATATATATATATGTATGTGTGTGTGTGTGTGTGTGTGTATATAATACATATATACACATATCTATACGCACATGGATATATCTTTCTCAATATATATATATATATATTTATATAAATAAATACACATTTATATGTGTGCATATAAATATTTATATAAGATAAATAGATGAAATAAAACAAGAATTGGCTGCGGTTGAATTTCCAATAAAAAAAAATATATATATATTTTAGTTTTCAACCCCTTACTCAAAACGTAAATGTTTTGTTTCTAAACCGACATCTAGCTGAAACATTGACAAACTTATGGCAACACGTTTTTTTCACTAAAGTTTGGTTATTCTGTTATAGGATGGCACCCTGGTATGTATAGAAATATATATATATATATATATATATATATATATATATATATATATATATATATATATATATATATATATATATATATATGTATATATATATATATATATATATATATATATATATATATATATATATATATATATATATATATATATATATATTATATTATATATATATATATATGCATATGTTTACATATACATGGATATACACACACCCTAATGTATATACAAATCCATATATATACATATACATGTATATGTATGTATATGTACATATATATATATATATATATATATATATATATATATATATATATATATATATATATATATATATATATGTATTATATATATATATGTATAAATATATATATTTATATATATATATATATATATATATATATATATATATATATATATATATATATATATATATATATGTGTGTGTGTGTGTGTGTGTGTGTGTGTGTGTGTTGTGTATGTATGCGTGTATGTATGTGTATCGGTATGTGTGACCGTGTGTGTGTATGTGTGTTTGTCTTTGTAGGTTTAAGTGTGTATGTGTGTAAGTGTGTGTTTGTGTGTTAGTAAGAGTGTGTACCTGTGCGTTTAATGAATTCTCGATAAATGAAGCGACATAAACAAACAAGTATAAACAGACACGGCATGCGTGACTGAAACCCCCAACGAAACATTATTTACGAATAAAGGCCATATTATTTATAGTTCCATGTAGAGACTGTACATAAAAAGCAAAGACACTATACACTTCCACAGTCTCTTTGCTTAAGATTCATGCTTAGTGGGTAACGGGAAGCTGACATAGAAAGATGTATCTCAATACACGTAAGCATACTGAAGGTGTAAATGCGTGAAGGAGAGAATGAGAGAGTCACAGAGACAGAGACATAGGGCGTCTTCTGTACGCGTCATAAGAGTTGAATCCGGATTAAAGTTTATTCCAAACCCACAGTGCTTACACAGATATAAGACACAGACGCAGACGCACCAGTCAATGCGATTATCAGAAAATCTGCTATTTTACATAGAAAAGCGGGTATGTGTGGTGACAATTAGCAGTCACCCTCTTTGAGTTTCATGTTACACACTAATGTTGATAACGATATGGTTGCTACAGAGAAAAAAAAATATATATATATACACACATATACGATAGTATTATATCATTATGATATGTACTTGTACCATTACAAATAAATACATATAAATGGCTTCAAATACTCACTGAATTCTATAAGCAGCTGAACTAAAGGTGTCAAACAAAAGATACTCGTAACATCAGTTTATTTTCATGGGACAGTTTTGTCTCCGAGAGAAATTTCCACGCAATTTTAAAGTCATTGTAGTATAAAGATTCAGGAAGTTGGTACTTTGAATTTGAAATCGTGATGTTAGTAAAAGCTTTCTTTTTTAGTCTATTGATATATTACATAAGTTGAGAGTGTATTTCAAACCTGGGTCTAATATTGCCTTTTGTGTATCTGTAAATTCTCTGTGGGATTTTCTTTTCATTTTTCTTTTCACTGTTGAGAGTTATATCTACAGTTTGAGTATCCCACAAGCTATAAAAATATATGTTGTTGAATTTTCACACATATCTTTAACATGAAAATGTCAGAATTTGTTTCATTATTGCCTATAATAAATGGTAATGGCAACTCAACTCTATCTTTTCTATGGAGTTGATGACGTTATTACGTATCAATAAATGATTGGTGGGATTAACTAGCTTGTTCTGCACATGTACTGGATTTAATTTTAAGCTTGGTGTGCATGCCATTGCGCATACACAGTGGTGAACTGGATTAAACTTTAATACTGGATTAACGCTTATGACCCCTACAGAAGACGCCCACAGTCAGGGATAGAGACATAAAGACAAACTCAGAGACAGAGGCAAAGTCAGTTAAAAGAGGCAGGCGGACAGAAACAGATATGAAAAGAGACAGACAGACAGAAAAACAAGCAAACCGACCGAGCCAGGGAAATAATAGAAATATATTTCTTAGAATAATGGTCTCACTGCTGGCGGTTCTTCTGCTGACGTCCACAGTCTACGTGGATGCTGACGCCAGCCCGTTTCCTGGAGGTAAAACATACATTAAATATGTAGGCCTATTCATGAATATATATACATTGCTATACATATATATACATATATATATGCACACATATATACATATTATATATATATATATATATATATATATATATATATATATATATATATATATATATATATATATATATGTATGTATGTATATATAAATGTATGTATATGTGTGCACATATATAAGTATATATTTATATACATATATACACATAGAAATAAATATATGTATATGTATACACTCATACATATATATGTATATGTATTAATATATGTATATATTCATCCATATATGTATCTATATATGTATATATATATATATATATGTGTGTGTGTGTGTGTGCGTATGCATACATACACATTATTATGTGTATCCATATATATGTATATGTGTGTTTGTATATATAATTATATATACATATATATGTGTATATAAAGAGAGAGAGAGAGATGTATATATGTGTATGTATATGTATGTATTACATATATATATCATATATATATGTATGTATGTATATATATATATATATATGTATATGCATAAATATATATATATATATATATATATATATATATATATATATATATATATATATATATATACATATATATACATATATATATACATACATACCTACATATATGTATATATACACATATTTGCATATATATGTATACATATACATATATATTTATGCATATATGGGCGTGTGTGTGAATATACGCACATTTATGTACATATATATATATATATATATATATATATATATATATATATATTATATATATATATATATATATATATTGGCGTGTGTTAATATGCGTGTGTGTGTATGTGTACATATATACATATGCATTTATGTATATATGTATGTATATATATTTATTTATATACCTATTTATAAATATGTGTATACACGTTTGTGTGTGTGCATCATGAGGTCCTTTCGTTTATTAACGCCTCTAACCATTCAAGGTAGGGGTCCTTGTGCCCGCCGCGGCCGTTGTGGTCGTCGGCGTTGTGGTCGTCGAGGTTGTGAACAATATAGATGTCCACCCTTGAATTGTGTAAGCCTTTCCTTTTTATAGGTTTTGTACTGTTTGAAGGTAGATACCCATGGTGCAAATATTTCAAAATGTTTTTCGTTTAAGAACGTTTCTCTCTTTTTTTTCTTTTTTATAAACTATAAAATCATTCATTGTGAAAATATTCTCCAAATCATAGCATAATACATCTAATCTTCCAATCTCCATATAATATTGTTTTGCATTTCAAAGTATATTCACGTTGCCTTATTCACACACATCCAGGGTTAATACATCGGACCGCCTACTGTTTGCTCCTAGTAGAGGTTAAGGATCGTAAAAGAAACCTCCTTTGGACACCCAGTCCTGAAGAAACTCCCGCACGATAGTGGGATCAGGAAATTTTTCAAATAAAGTTTTGTTTATGGGAACTTTGGGCCTTTGTTTACATATTCCTACCGAAGGTTTGACAATGTACGGAATAACAACCCATAATAACAACAAATACCGAGAGATGGATTACCAGGTAAATTGACTGTTTACATACTCCTACAACACACACACACATATATATACATGCACACACACACACACACACACACACACACACACACACACACACACACACACACACATATATATATATATATATATATATATATATATATATATATATATATATATATATATATATATATATATATACAATGTATATAGTGTTTACGAGAGTCATTTCGGTCACGGTGAAATCTTTTGGCCATTAATACTGAAACAATAAATGCAGAAACTGATAGATTGATAATGGGCTATAGAAAACTTAAAGATGCATTGATAAAGATATAGATAGGTGGATCTACAGATAGATTGAAAGATAAACATATAGATGGACAGACAGATGAGAAAACAGATATAGTTGTATGCATACATAGATATAAAGCAATGCACACAAATGTAGATATGCAGATACATTTCTTTTTTTTTTTTTTTTTTTTTTACTGTAATTTTCATGTCAGATATTATGAAACAACCATCTAATTATTTCAGCGTTTAACCACATTATATATATGTATATATTTTCATATATAAAGGTTTGTATACTTATACACACACATACACACAAACGCACACACACACGCACACACACACACACGCACACGCACACATACACACATATCATATACAAATACATATATATATTTATATATTCGTGAGTGTTTCTGCGTGATATCTGAATAAATACATAGAGGTATGCATATATATATATATATATATATATATATATATATATATATATATATATATATATATATATATATATATATATACATATACATATATATATATATATAATATATATAAGTATACATATATGCATATATATATATATATATATATATATATATATATATATATATATATATATATATATATATATATATATATATATGCATGTATACATAGTTAAATAGATATGCAGGTGTATATTAATGCATATATATACATTTATATATAGATACATGTATGTATATATATTATATATGTATACATAGTTTTATGTATATGTATATATATTAATATATATACATATGTATATATGTATACATACATGTACATATATATACATGCATATAAATATACATAAACATATATACATACATACATATATATATGTATATATATATATATATATGTATATATGCATGTGTGTGTGTGTGTATGTGTGTGTATATACTAATATGTGTATACTATATACACGTATGTATATGTATATAAGTATACATATTACATACATATACAATATATATAGGTTTGTATATAAATAGATATATATGAATATACATGTATATGCATATATATTCATAAATATACACACATAAAACATACACAGATACACACATGCACATACGCACATGCAAACATACACACACACATACATACACTCACACACACACACACACGTACACGGGCACACACACACAAACAGACACACATATATACATACATATATGTGTATATATATATAATATATATATATATATACATATATAAATGTATATATATGTGTGTCTGTGTACGTATATATACACATACATATAGTTAGATGGATATAACACACTAACACACACACATACGCACATGCACAGAAACATACACACACACATATTATATTATATATATATATATATATATATATATATATATATATATATATATATATATATATATGTACACATATGTGAGTGTTGGTATCTGTGTGTATGTGTGCATATATATATATATATATATATATATATATATATATATATATATATATATATATATATATATATATATATATATATATACATTTATATGTATTCCAATGTATATAAGTATATATATATGGTGTGCGTTTGTCATGACTCCCTGTTGTCCCTAACTATCCTAGGCCTGGATCGAGGTGGTCCCCTCAACGACAAGGGACCTCTGAAACTGTAAGCACTTTTGCACGGTCATACTATTGTACTTTTTTTTTAAATTAAAGTACCCGTGATATATTTTTTTGAAATCGAATATGCGAATTTCACGTTAATATTTTTTTTTTTTTTTTTTTATCAACACCTTTGAAAAGATCCTCCCATCTATGTAACTTTATATCAATGCTTCCATATGTTATATGATTTTTCTTACTTGAAGAGTATTCTTGTTGCTTTTCATTCACACACATCCAGGGAGAAGCCACCGAGACACCGCCCACTTCCGGTCGGCCAATTTAGGGACAGTTGAAGAAGGGAAATTAAAGAACGGTGAGTGAAACCTCCCTTGGAAACCTTGCCTGAAGAAACCTCTCGAATTGCTGGGATCAGAGGTTTCAAATAAAATTTTGTTACTTGGGACTTCGGGACTTTGTTTACCTGATCCTAATGAAAGTTTGTTAATCTACGGAGTGATGACTGATTATACTGAAACAACAAATAGAGAGATGGATAGACAGGTAAATTGATTGGCGGAGAGATGGAAATAGAATGGTAATTTTATAGAAGGATAGATAGATCTTATACATCGATGGAATGATTCGAACATAGATGGACACACTGGTAGATGGATGGATTAACTAGAAATAGATTATATGCACACACACACACACACACACACACACACACACACACACACACACACATATATATATATATATATATATATATATATATATATATATATATATATATATCCATACAAATACAGATATTCATCATATATAAGTGGCTTCTTTAAAATGTGATTGAAAATTTCATGTCAGCCATTATGAAATGGCCATCCAATTACTTCAGTGTCTGACATTTCCATGAGTTTAATCAAGGGGAAATTCGTCAGTTGATTATCCTTTTCAGAGTGTGGAAAATGGGTTCCTTCATATCTGCGTGTATTCTCTTTGCTTTTAATCTCTTTGGTGTAATTTAATGTACACGAAAACCAGAAATGCCTCAGTTATGCGTGACTGGGAGTAATTATACATGTCCTATGTATATGTGCATGCATGCATGTACTGTATGTATTGTATTTAACTTATATAAATAAGTAAATATACACATACTTATACAACTGCAACATTTCCCCGTCGTGGTCACTGACCATAACTCTACGGGATGTATGAGATATTCATGAGGTCGTCTCATTGGTTCGCATATTGGAATTAGTGGCTATGATGGTGATTACGGAAGGAGGCCGAAGGTTCTGGACCGCAGCGAGAAGGGTCGGAAATTGTGCCCAGTTATTACTTTTGCATTAAACACTTTTTGTGCGGAGCAATGGATCGAAGCCTAGCCCTCTTATAGATTGGTTGAATTATTATTTATTTTCATCTTATTTTCTACTTATTTCTTTCTCTTATTTTATTTTACTGTTTTAATTTCTCTGTTATCACTTTTTCTTTTTCTTAATTTTCTTTTTGTGATATTTCTTCTAATCCGTAATTAAGAATATTCACATTTTCTCGTTTACATTGAGGAGGCTGCATGATCTGGAGAAAGATAACTCATACAATCACAGATCATGAATGTAATCAGCTGTGAAGTATATATATGTTATTAAATATCCTTTCAATATCCTAACAATAATCATATGGGAAAGCTTATGAAGAGTAGCTACCTGGTCAGCGTTACCTATTATCCATTTACATTACTTATAAAGATATGATTTCCCATCGGTTATGAATCCCCCCCCCCCCACTTCACACACACAAACACAGATTTTTTTTTATTATTATTAAATATCATTTCAACATTTAATTCCGTTATTTTATAGTTTGTCCTTTTTTCTTGCTTTGATGTTAACCTTAATTAAGTATGAAAGAGGGGCAATGCCGATGTCGATAAAGACATGGTAATGATAAAAAATGTAAATATAATGATTATGATAATGATAAGTTCATATTGATATAGTTAATTATTATAAAGATTGAGGAAAAAGAAAGAAAACGAAAATCTAAAAAATAAGTAAACATACATATATGTATATGAATACACACACACGCATATATAATGGTTAAAGCATAGGACTGAAAGACTCACGACAATCTGAGTTCGAGGGATCGAGTCCCGGCTGGCGCGTTGTTCCCTGGACAAGGAACTCTCCTCGATTGCCTGCGGCCCACATTCGACATGTGGTTGGTGATAGCAAGAGCGTGCAACCGTAAAATCCCAACTTCATCTTTTATGATGGCTAATACGGTGCAAATGAGAGATGGCGCAGGACATACCAAGTTGGAGGAACCGTATTCGAATGGCTGACCCTAATAGAGACTAAAGCAATAAAAAAAAAAAAAAAAAATGTGTATGGATGAATATATGTATATATGCTCATCAAAATACACATTAATATATCATGTATTTATATATATATATATATATATATATATATATATATATATATATATATATATACTTATACATTTATGTATATATATATACATATATATACTTATACATTTATGTATATATATACATATATATGTCTACATACATATATATATGTATGTAGATATATATATGTATATGTATGTATATACACATATGTATACATATATACATACATGTAATATATATACATATATAGAGAAATATTCAATATATGTTTATGTATATATACATATACATGTATATATATTATACATATATACACATATATACACATTTGTATACGTCTTTCTCGATATATATATATATATATATATATATATATATATATATATATATATATATATATATATATATATATAAAATATATACATATAGATATATATGTGTATATATATATACAAAAACACATTTATGTGTATACAAAAATGTAGATAAGATAAATAAAATAAGTAGAATTGGCTGCAGTTTAATTTCCAACAAAAAAGGGTATCTTTTAGTTTTCAGCCTTAACTCAAAACGTAAAAGGTTATAAATGAGCCTCGATATCTCCTACCATGCCCAATGTGATGTTTCTAAACATTTTGGATGATGAAACCGATCTCTAGCTCAAACACTAACAAAATTATGGCAGACTCATTTTTTCGTTAAAGTTTGGTTGTTCTGTTACAGGATAACACCCTAATGTGTACAAAAATATATATATACATATATATGTAAGCATATGTTTATATATACATTGATATACACACACACCCTAATATATACATATATATGTATGTATGTACAAGTACATATATGTATATATTTGTATATATACACATATATAAACATATATATGTATACATACACACATATATACTTATATATGTATATATATGTATATATACACATATGTATATACTTCTATATGTATATATATATGCTTATATATAAATACACATGTATACATGTATATGTTTATATATTTATTTATCTTTATTCAGTCATACATATGTATGGATGTGTATGGATGTGTTATGCCTGCACATTCTGTGCGTATGTGTGTGCGCGTGTGTGTGTGTTCGCAAGATTGTGCACCTGTGCGTTTTAATGAATTCTCGAAAGATCAATCGACATGAAGAAACAAGTATAAACAGACACGGCATGCGTGACTGAAACGCCAAACGAAACATTATTTACAAATACTATATTATTTACAGTTCCAAGTGGAGACTATATAAAAAGCAGACTATATACACTTCCGTTGTCATGCTCAGTGGGCAACGGGAAGCGGACATAGAAAGATGTACCTCATACGTAAGCATACTGAGGGAGTATATGCGTGAAGGAGACAAAGACAAAGTCAGAGACAAAGGCATAGACCCAAGGTATTAATTGAAATATATTTCTCAGGAATAATGGTCTCAGTGCTGGCGGTTCTTCTGCTGTCGTCCTCGATTTACGTGGATGCTGACGCCAGCCCGTATCCTGGAGGTAAAATATACATTAAATATGTAGGCCTATTCAAGAATACATATGTATACGTAAATGAATACTTGTGTGTGTATATATGTATATATGTATTTATATGTATGGATGTATATACATGCATGCGCACATGCACAGAAACACACACATATATACATATATATATTTATATGTATATGTATACAATATGAGTGTTGGTATGTGTTTATGCATATATATATGTATATATGTATGCATGTATGTATATACGTATATGTATTTCTATGTAGATATGTATTTATACTAATGGTGTACGTTTGTTATGACTCCTGTTGTTATCCCTATCCTAGGCCTGGAACGAGGTCGTCCCAAAGGCAAGTGACCTCTGAAAATGTAAGCACCTTTTGCTCGGTCATACTATTACAATTTTTGAATTAAAGTATCCGTGATATATATATATATATATATATATATATATTTATTTATTTTATTTTATTTATGAAATCAAACTCCTTTAAAAAGATCCTCCCATCTATAACACCATATCAACGCTTCCATATGTTATATTATTGTTCTTGAAGAGTATTCATATTGCTTTTCATTCACACACATCCAGGTGGAAGCCACTGAGCTACCGCCCACGTCCGTTCGGCCATCTTAGGAACGGTTGAAGAAGGGAAATTAAAGGACGGTGAGTGAAACTTCCCTTGGAAACCTTGCCTGAAGAAACCCTCTCGAAATTGCTGGGATCAGAGGTTTCAAATAAAGTCTTGTTACTAGGGACTTTGGGATTTTGTTTTCCTGTTCCTTTAGAAGGTTTGTTAATCTACGGAGTGATGACTGCTTATACTGAAACAATAGAGAGATGGATAGACAGGTAAATTGATTGGCGGAGAGATGGAAATAGAATGGAAAATTTATAGGATAGATAGATCTGATAGATAGATGGAATGATTCGAACATAGATGGACACACTGGTAGATGGATGGATTAACAACTAGAAATAGATTATATGCTTATATATATATATATATATATATATATATATATATATATATATATATATATATATATATATATATATATATATATATATATATATATATATATATATATATAGCAATGCATACAATTACAGATATTCAGATCATATACAAGTGGCTTCTTTAAAATATGACTGAAAATTTCATTTCAGCCAGTGTGAAATGGTCATCCTATTACTTCAGTGTTTGACAATTTCGTCAGCTGATTATCCTTTTCAGAGTGTGGAAAATGGGTTCCTTCATATCTGCGAGTATTCTCTTTGCTTTTAATCTCTTTGGTGTAAGTTAATGTGCACGAAAACCAGAAACGCCTCAGTTGTGAGTGACTGGGAGTAAATGATATGAGACTGTCCTATGTATGTGCGCATGCATTCATGTATGTATGTACTGCATGTATTGTATTTAATTTATATAGATAAGTAAATATACACATACTTATACAACTGCAACACTTTCCCGTCGTGGTCACTGGCCATAACTCTACGGGATGTATGAGATATTCATGAGGTCGTCTCATAGGTTCGAATATTGGAATTAGTGGCTATGTTGGTGATTACGGAAAGAGGCCGAAGGTTCTGGACCGCAGCGAGAAGGTTCGGAAATTGTGCCCAGTTATTACTTATGTATTAAACACTTTTTGCGGAGCAGTGGATCGAAGCCTAGCCCTCTTCTAGATTGGTTGAATTATAATTTTTTTCATTTTATTTTCAACTTATTCCTTTCTCTTATTTTGTTTTACTCTTTAAAAATTTCTCTGTTATCTCTTTTTCTTTTTCTTATTCTTAATTTTCTTTGTGATATTTCTTCTTATCCGTAATTAAGAAAATTCACACTTGCATTTTCTCGTTTACATTGAGGAGGCTGCATGATCTGGAGAAAGATAACTGTCATACAATCACAGAATCGTTAATGTAATCAGCTGTGAAGTATATATATGTTATTACAAATATCCTTTCCGATATCCTAGCAATAATCATATGTGAAAGCTTATGAAGAGTAGCTACCTGGTCAACGTTACCTATTATCCATTTATATTACTTATAATGATTGTGAATTCCTTTCAGTTATGAATCCACCCCCCCTTCACACAAAACAAACAAACACATAGATCTTTTTATGAACTATCAATTCAACATTTAATTCCGTTATTTTATTGTTTGTCCTTATTTTCTTACTTTGGAGTTTACCTTAATTAAGTATGAAATAGGGGCAATGCCGATGACGAAAAAGACATGGTAATGATAAAAGATGTAAGATAATTATTATGATAATGATATTCATATTCATATAGATGCAGTTAATGATAATTATAAAGATTAATTAAGGAAAAAGAAAGAAAACGAAAATAAGTAAACATACATATATGTATATGAATACACACATGTATATAATGGTTAAAGCAAAAGAATTGAAAGACGACAATCTGAGTTCGAGGGATCGAGTCCCGGCTGGCGCGTTGTTCCCCTGGACAAGGAACTCTCCTCGATTGCCTGCGGCCCACATTCGACGTGTGGTTGGTGATAGCAAGAGCGTGCAACCGTAAAATCCCAACTTCATCTTTTATGATGCCTAATACGGTGCAGATGAGAGATGGCGCAGAACAGACCAAGTTGGAGGAACCGTATTCGAATGGCTGACCCTAATAGAGACTAAAGCAATAAAAAAGAAAAAAAAAATGTGTGTATGGATGAATATACATATGCAAATGCTCGTCAAAATACACATTTTTATATATACGTATTTTTATATACATATATACTTATGTGTATGTCTATATATATATATATATATATATATATATATATATGTATATAACTCTTATATTCAATATATGTATATATGCATATATACCTATATATGTATATATATTATATATATGTGTGTGTGTGTGTGTATGTATATATAATACATATATACACGTATCTATACGCACATGGATATATCTTTCTCGATATATATACATTTATATACAAATACAATTTATATGTGTGTATATAAATATTATATAAAATAAATAGATGAAATAAAACAAGAATTGTCTGCGGTTGAATTTCCAATAAAAAGATATATATCTTTTAGTTTTCAACCCTAATTCAAAACGTAAATGTTTTGTTTCTAAACTGACATCTAGCTCAAACATTGACAAAGTTATGGCAGACACGTTTTTTTTTTCGCTAAAGTTTGGTTATTCTGTTATAGGATGACAACCTGGTATGTATAGAATATATATATATATATATATATATATATATATATATATATATATATATATGTATGTATGTATATGTATGTATGTATGTATGTATGCATATGTTTACATATACATGGATATACACACACCCTAATGTATATACAAATCCATATTTATACATATACATGTATATATGTATGTATGAATGTATATATATTTATGTTTATTTATTCATATATATATATATATATATATATATATATATATATATATATATATATATATATATATATATATATATATATATATATATATATATATATATATATATATATATGCGCGCGTGTGTGTGTGTGTGTGTGTGTGTGGATGTGTGTTTGTGTCTGCGTGTATGTATGTGTATGCGTGTGTGTGACCGTGTGTGTGTGTATGTGTGTTTGTCTTTGTAGGTTTAAGTGTGTATGTGTGTAAGTGTGTGTTTGTGTGTTAGTAAGAGTGTGTACTGTGCGTTTAATGAATTCTCGAAAAATGAAGCGACATAAACAAACAAGTATAAACAGACACCTCATGCGTGACTGAAACCCCCAACGAAACATTATTTACGAATAAAGGCCATATTATTTATAGTTCCATGAAGAGACTGTACATAAAAAGCAAAGACACTATACACTTCCACAGTCTCTTTGCTTAAGATTCATGCTTAGTGGGTAACGGGAAGCTGACATAGAAAGATGTAAATACACGTAAGCATACTGAAGGTGTAAATGCGTGAAGGAGAGAATGAGAGAGTCACAGAGACAGAGACATAGGGCGTCTTCTGTACGCGTCATAAGAGTTGAATCCGGATTAAAGTTTATTCCAAACCCACAGTGCTTGCACAGATATAAGACACAGACGCAGACGCACCAGTCAATGCGATTATCAGAAAATCTGCTATTTTACATAGAAAAGCGGGTATGTGTGGTGACAATTAGCAGTCACCCTCTTTGAGTTTCATGTTACACACTAATGTTGATAACGATATGGTTGATACAGAGAAAAAAAAATATATATATATACACACATATACGATAGTATTATATCATTGTGATATGTACTTGTACCATTACAAATAAATACATATAAATGGCTTCAAATACTCACTGAATTCTATAAGCAGCTGAACTAAAGGTGTCAAACAAAAGATACTCGTAACATCAGTTTATTTTCATGGGACAGTTTTGTCTCCGAGAGAAATTTCCACGCAATTTTAAAGTCATTGTAGTATAAAGATTCAGGAAGTTGGTACTTTGAATTTGAAATCGTGATGTAGTAAAAAGCTTTCTTTTTTTAGTCTATTGATATATTACATAAGTTGAGAGTGTATTTCAAACCTGGGTCTAATATTGCCTTTTGTGTATCTGTAAATTCTCTGTGGGATTTTCTTTTCATTTTTCTTTTCACTGTTGAGAGTTATATCTACAGTTTGAGTATCCCACAAGCTATAAAAATATATGTTGTTGAATTTTCACACATATCTTTAACATGAAATGTCAGAATTTGTTTCATTATTGCCTATAATAAATGGTAATGGCAACTCAACTCTATCTTTTCTATGGAGTTGATGACGTTATTACGTATCAATAAATGATTGGTGGGATTAACTAGCTTGTTCTGCACATGTACTGGATTTAATTTTAAGCTTGGTGTGCATGCCATTGCGCATACACAGTGGTGAACTGGATTAAACTTTAATACTGGATTAACGCTTATGACCCCTACAGAAGACGCCCACAGTCAGGGATAGAGACATAAAGACAAACTCAGAGACAGAGGCAAAGTCAGTTAAAAGAGGCTGGCGGACAGAAATAGATATAAAAGAGACAGACAGACAGACAGAAAACAAGCAAACCGACCGAGCCAGGGAAATAATAGAAATATATTTCTTAGAATAATGGTCTCACTGCTGGCGGTTCTTCTGCTGACGTCCACAGTCTACGTGGATGCTGACGCCAGCCCGTTTCCTGGAGGTAAAACATACATTAAATATGTAGGCCTATTCATGAATATATATACATTGCTATACATATATATACTATATATATGCACACATATATACATATATTTATATATATATATATATATATATATATATATATATATATAATATNTACATATACATGTATATATGTATGTATGAATGTATATATATTTATGTTTTATTTTATATATATATATATATATATATATATATATATATATATATATATATATATTATATATATATATATATTATATATATATATATATATATTATATATATATATATATATATATGCGCGCGTGTGTGTGTGTGTGTGTGTGTGTGGATGTGTGTTTGTGTCTGCGTGTATGTATGTGTATGCGTGTGTGTGACCGTGTGTGTGTGTATGTGTGTTTGTCTTTGTAGGTTTAAGTGTGTATGTGTGTAAGTGTGTGTTTGTGTGTTAGTAAGAGTGTGTACCTGTGCGTTTAATGAATTCTCGAAAAATGAAGCGACATAAAACAAGTATAAACAGACACCTCATGCGTGACTGAAACCCCCAACGAAACATTATTTACGAATAAAGGCCATATTATTTATAGTTCCATGTAGAGACTGTACATAAAAAGCAAAGACACTATACACTTCCACAGTCTCTTTGCTTAAGATTCATGCTTAGTGGGTAACGGGAAGCTGACATAGAAAGATGTATCTCAATACACGTAAGCATACTGAAGGTGTAAATGCGTGAAGGAGAGAATGAGAGAGTCACAGAGACAGAGACATAGGGCGTCTTCTGTACGCGTCATAAGAGTTAAATCCGGATTAAAGTTTATTCCAAACCCACAGTGCTTGCACAGATATAAGACACAGACGCAGACGCACCAGTCAATGCGATTATCAGAAAATCTGCTATTTTACATAGAAAAGCGGTATGTGTGGTGACAATTAGCAGTCACCCTCTTTGAGTTTCATGTTACACACTAATGTTGATAACGATATGGTTGCTACAGAGAAAAAAAAAATATATATATATACACATATACGATAGTATTATATCATTTGATATGTACTTGTACCATTACAAATAAATACATATAAATGGCTTCAAATACTCACTGAATTCTATAAGCAGCTGAACTAAAGGTGTCAAACAAAAGATACTCGTAACATCAGTTTATTTTCATGGGACAGTTTTGTCTCCGAGAGAAATTTCCACGCAATTTTAAAGTCATTGTAGTATAAAGATTCAGGAAGTTGGTACTTGAATTTGAAATCGTGATGTTAGTAAAAGCTTTCTTTTTTAGTCTATTGATATATTACATAAGTTGAGAGTGTATTTCAAACCTGGGTCTAATATTGCCTTTTGTGTATCTGTAAATTCTCTGTGGGATTTTCTTTTCATTTTTCTTTTCACTGTTGAGAGTTATATCTACAGTTTGAGTATCCCACAAGCTATAAAAATATATGTTGTTGAATTTTCACACATATCTTTAACATGAAAATGTCAGAATTTGTTTCATTATTGCCTATAATAAATGGTAATGGCAACTCAACTCTATCTTTTCTATGGAGTTGATGACGTTATTACGTATCAATAAATGATTGGTGGGATTAACTAGCTTGTTCTGCACATGTACTGGATTTAATTTTAAGCTTGGTGTGTATGCCATTGCGCATACACAGTGGTGAACTGGATTAAACTTTAATACTGGATTAACGCTTATGACCCTACAGAAGACGCCCACAGTCAGGGATAGAGACATAAAGACAAACTCAGAGACAGAGGCAAAGTCAGTTAAAAGAGGCAGGCGACAGAAATAGATATAAAAGAGACAGACAGACAGACAGAAAAACAAGCAAACCGACCGAGCCAGGGAAATAATAGAAATATATTTCTTAGGAATAATGGTCTCACTGCTGGCGGTTCTTCTGCTGACGTCCACAGTCTACGTGGATGCTGACGCAGCCCGTTTCCTGGAGGTAAAACATACATTAAATATGTAGGCCTATTCATGAATATATATACATTGCTATACATATATATACTATATATATGCACACATATATACACATTTATATATATATATATATATATATATATATATATATATATATATATATATATATATGTATAAATGTATGTATATGTGTGTACATATATAAGTATATATTTATATACATATATACACATAGAATAAATATATGTATATGTATACACTCATACATATATGTATATGTATTATATATGTATATATTCATCCATATATGTATATATATATATATATATATATATGTATATATATGTGTGTGTGTGTGTGTGTGCGTATGCATACATACACATTATTATGTGTATCCATATATATGTATATATATGTGTTTATGTATATATATTATATATATATATGTGTATATATAAAGAGAGAGAGAGAGAGATGTATATGTGTATGTATATGTATGTATGTACATATATATGTATGTATGTATGTATATATGTATATATATATATATATATATATATAATATATATATATATATATATATATATATACATATATATATATATATACATACATACCTACATATATGTATATATACACATATTTGCATATATATGTATACATACACATATTTTATGTATATATATGGGCGTGTGTGTGAATATACGCATTTATGCATATATATATATATTAAATATATGTTATATATATATTTATGTATATATATATATTATATTATATATTATATATATATATATATATTATATATATATATATATTTATAAATATGTGTATACACGTTTGTGTGTGTGCATCATGAGGTCCTTTCGTTTATTAACGCCTCTAACCATTCAAGGTAGGGGTCCTTGTGCCCGCCGCGGCCGTTGTGGTCGTCGGCGTTGTGGTCGTCGAGGTTGTGAACAATATAGATGTCCACCCTTGAATTGTGTAAGCCTTTCCTTTTTATAGGTTTTGTACTGTTTGAAGGTAGATACCCATGATGCAATTATTTCAAAATGTTTTTCGTTTAAGAACGTTTCTCTTTTTTTCTTCTTTTTAATAAACTATAAAATCATTCATTGTGAAAATATTCTCCAAATCATAGCATAATACATCTAATCTTCCAATCTCCATATAATATTGTTTTGCATTTCAAAGTATATTCACGTTGCCTTTATTCACACACATCCAGGGTTAATACATCGGACCGCCTACCGTTTGCTCTAGTAGAGGTTAAGGATCGTAAAAGAAACCTCCTTTGGACACCCAGTCCTGAAGAAACTCCCGCGATAGTGGGATCAGGAAATTTTTCAAATAAAGTTTTGTTTATGGGAACTTTGGGCCTTTGTTTACATATTCCTACCGAAGGTTTGACAATGTACGGAATAACAACCGAACATAATAACAACAAATACCGAGAGATGGATTACCAGGTAAATTGACTGTTTACATACTCCTACACACACACACACACACACACACACACACACACACACACACACACACACACACACACACACACATATATATATATATATATATATATATATATATATATATATATATATATATATATATATATATATATATATATATAATTACAATGTATATAGTGTTTACGAGAGTCATTTCGGTCACGGTGAAATCTTTTGGCCATTAATACTGAAACAATAAATGCAGAAACTGATAGATTGATAATCGGATGTATAGATGGCTATAGATAAACTTAAAGATGCATTGATAAAGATATAGATAGGTGGATCTACAGATAGATTGAAAGATAAACATATAGATGGACAGACAGATGAGAAAACAGATATAGTTGTATGCATACATAGATATAAAGCAATGCACACAAATGTAGATATGCAGATACATTTCTTTTTTTCTTTTTTCTTTTTTTTTTACTGTAATTTTCATGTCAGATATTATGAAACAACCATCTAATTATTTCAGCGTTTAACCACATTATATATATGTATATATTTTCATATATAAAGGTTTGTATACTTACACACACAATACACACAAACGCACACACACACGCACACACACACACGCACACGCACACATACACACATACTCATACAAATACATATATATATTTATATATTCGTGAGTGTGTTTCTGTGCGTGATATCTGAATAAATACATAGAGGTATGCATATATATATATATATATATATATATATATATATATATATATATATATATATATACATATATATATATATATATATAATATATATATATAATATAATATATATATATATATATATATATATATATATATATATATATATATATATATATATATATATATGCATGTATACATAGTTAAATAGATATGCAGGTGGATATTAATGCATATATATACATCTATATATAGATACATGTATGTATATATATTTATATATGTATACATAGTTTTATGTATATGTATATATATTCAATATATATACATATGTATATATGTATACATACATGTACATATATATACATGCATATAAATATACATAAACATATATACATACATACATATATATATATGTATATATTTATACATATGCATGTGTGTGTGTGTATGTGTGTGTATATACTAATATGTGTATACTATATACACGTATGTATATGTATATAAGTATACATATTACATACATATACAAATATATAGGTTTGTATATAAATAGATATATATGAATATACATGTATATGCATATATATTCATAAATATACACACATAAAACATACACAGATACACACATGCACATACGCACATGCAAACATACACACACACATACATACACTCACACACACACACACACACGTACACGGGCACACACACACAAACAGACACACATATATACATACATATATGTGTATGTATATATATATATATATATATATATATACATATATAAATGTATATATATGTGTGTCTGTGTACGTATATAGTTAGATGGATATAACACACTAACACACACATACGCACATGCACAGAAACATACACACACATATATTTATACATATATATATATATATATATATATATATATATATATATATATATATATATATATATATATGTACACATATGTGAGTGTTGGTATCTGTGTGTATGTGTGCATGTATATATATATATATATATATATATATATATATATATATATATATATATATATATATATATATATATATATATTACATTTATATGTATTCCAATGTATATATATATATATCTGGTGTGCGTTTGTCATGACTCCCTGTTGTCCCTAACTATCCTAGGCCTGGATCGAGGTGGTCCCCTCAACGACAAGGGACCTCTGAAACTGTAAGCACTTTTGCACGGTCATACTATTGTACTTTTTTTTTAAATTAAAGTACCGTGATATATTTTTTTGAAATCGAATATGCGAATTTCACGTTAATATTTTTTTTTTTCTTTTTTATCAACACCTTTGAAAAGATCCTCCCATCTATGTAACTTTATATCAATGCTTCCATATGTTATATGATTTTTCTTACTTGAAGAGTATTCTTGTTGCTTTTCATTCACACACATCCAGGGAGAAGCCACCGAGACACCGCCCACTTCCGGTCGGCCAATTTAGGGACAGTTGAAGAAGGAAATTAAAGAACGGTGAGTGAAACCTCCCTTGGAAACCTTGCCTGAAGAAAACCTCTCGAATTTGCTGGGATGAGAGGTTTCAAATAAAATTTTGTTACTTGGGACTTCGGGACTTTGTTTACCTGATCCTAATGAAAGTTTGTTAATCTACGGAGTGATGACTGATTATACTGAAACAACAAATAGAGAGATGGATAGACAGGTAAATTGATTGGCGGAGAGATGGAAATAGATGGTAATTTTATAGAAGGATAGATAGATCTTATACATCGATGGATGATTCGAACATAGATGGACACACTGGTAGATGGATGGATTAACTAGAAATAGATTATATGCACACACACACACACACACACACACACACACACACACACACACATATAATATATATATATATTATATATATATATATATATATATATATATATCCATACAAATACAGATATTCAGATCATATATAAGTGGCTTCTTTAAATGTGATTGAAAATTTCATGTCAGCCATTATGAATGGCCATCCAATTACTTCAGTGTCTGACATTTCCATGAGTTTAATCAAGGGGAAATTCGTCAGTTGATTATCCTTTTCAGAGTGTGGAAAATGGGTTCCTTCATATCTGCGTGTATTCTCTTTGCTTTTAATCTCTTTGGTGTAATTTAATGTACACGAAAACCAGAAATGCCTCAGTTATGCGTGACTGGGAGTAATTATACATGTCCTATGTATATGTGCATGCATGCATGTACTGTATGTATTGTATTTAACTTATATAAATAAGTAAATATACACATACTTATACAACTGCAACATTTCCCGTCGTGGTCACTGACCATAACTCTACGGGATGTATGAGATATTCAGGTCGTCTCATTGGTTCGCATATTGGAATTAGTGGCTATGATGGTGATTACGGAAGGAGGCCGAAGGTTCTGGACCGCAGCGAGAAGGGTCGGAAATTGTGCCCAGTTATTACTTTTGCATTAAACACTTTTTGTGCGGAGCAATGGATCGAAGCCTAGCCCTCTTATAGATTGGTTGAATTATTATTTATTTTCATCTTATTTTCTACTTTTTTTTTCTCTTATTTTATTTTACTGTTTTAATTTCTCTGTTATCACTTTTTCTTTTTCTTAATTTTCTTTTGTGATATTTCTTCTAATCCGTAATTAAGAATATTCACATTTTTCTCGTTTACATTGAGGAGGCTGCATGATCTGGAGAAAGATAACTGTCATACAATCACAGAATCATGAATGTAATCAGCTGTGAAGTATATATATGTTATTACAAATATCCTTTCCAATATCCTAACAATAATCATATGGGAAAGCTTATGAAGAGTAGCTACCTGGTCAGCGTTACCTATTATCCATTTACATTACTTATAAAGATATGATTTCCCATCGGTTATGAATCCCCCCCCCCCCACTTCACACACACAAACACAGATTTTTTTTTATTATTAAATATCATTTCAACATTTAATTCCGTTATTTTATAGTTTGTCCTTTTTTCTTGCTTTGATGTTAACCTTAATTAAGTATGAAAGAGGGGCAATGCCGATGTCGATAAAGACATGGTAATGATAAAAAATGTAAATATAATGATTATGATAATGATAAGTTCATATTGATATAGTTAATTATTATAAAGATTGAGGAAAAAGAAAGAAAACGAAAATCTAAAAAATAAGTAAACATACATATATGTATATGAATACACACACACGCATATATAATGGTTAAAGCATAGGACTGAAAGACTCACGACAATCTGAGTTCGAGGGATCGAGTCCCGGCTGGCGCGTTGTTCCCCTGGACAAGGAACTCTCCTCGATTGCCTGCGGCCCACATTCGACATGTGGTTGGTGATAGCAAGAGCGTGCAACCGTAAAATCCCAACTTCATCTTTTATGATGGCTAATACGGTGCAAATGAGAGATGGCGCAGAACAGACCAAGTTGGAGGAACCGTATTCGAATGGCTGACCCTAATAGAGACTAAAGCAATAAAAAAAAAAAAAAATGTGTGTATGGATGAATATGTATATATGCTCATCAAAATACACATTAATATATCATGTATTTATATATATATATATATATATATATATATATATATATATATATATATATATATACATATATATATATATATATTTTATACATTTATGTATATATATAATATATATGTCTACATACATATATATATGTATGTAGATATATATATGTATATGTATGTATATACACATATGTATACATATATATACATACATGTAATATATATACATATATAGAAATATTCAATATATGTTTATATGTATATATACATATACATGTATATATATTATACATATATACACATATATACACATTTGTATACGTCTTTCTCGATATATGTATATACATATATATATATATATATATATATATATATATATATATATATATGAAAATATATACATATAGATATATATGTGTATATATATATACAAAACACATTTATATGTGTATACAAAAATGTAGATAAGATAAATAAAATAAGTAGAATTGGCTGCAGTTTAATTTCCAACAAAAAAGGGTATCTTTTAGTTTTCAGCCTTTAACTCAAAACGTAAAAGGTTATAAATGAGCCTCGATATCTCCTACCATGCCCAATGTGATGTTTCTAAACATTTTGGATGATGAAACCGATCTCTAGCTCAAACACTAACAAAATTATGGCAGACTCATTTTTTCGTTAAAGTTTGGTTGTTCTGTTACAGGATAACACCCTAATGTGTATACAAAATATATATATATATATATATGTAAGCATATGTTTATATATACATTGATATACACACACACCTAATATATACATATATATGTATGTATGTACAAGTACATATATGTATATATTTGTATATATACACATATAAAACATATATATGTATACATACACACATATATACTTATATATGTATATATATGTATATATATACATATGTATATACTTCTATATGTATATATATATGCTTATATATAAATACACATGTATACATGTATATGTTTATATATTTATTTATCTTTATTCAGTCATATATATGTATGGATGTGTATGGATGTGTTATGCCTGCACATTCTGTGCGTATGTGTGTGCGCGTGTGTGTGTGTTCGCAAGATTGTGCACCTGTGCGTTTTAATGAATTCTCGAAAGATCAATCGACATGAAGAAACAAGTATAAACAGACACGGCATGCGTGACTGAAACGCCAAACGAAACATTATTTACAAATACCATATTATTTACAGTTCCAAGTGGAGACTATATAAAAAGCAAAGACTATATACACTTCCGTTGTCATGCTCAGTGGGCAACGGGAAGCGGACATAGAAAGATGTACCTCATACGTAAGCATACTGAGGGAGTATATGCGTGAAGGAGACAAAGACAAAGTCAGAGACAAAGGCATAGACCCAAGGTATTAATTGAAATATATTTCTCAGGAATAATGGTCTCAGTGCTGGCGTTCTTCTGCTGTCGTCCTCGATTTACGTGGATGCTGACGCCAGCCCGTATCCTGGAGGTAAAATATACGTTAAATATGTAGGCCTATTCAAGAATACATATGTATACGTAAATGAATACTTGTGTGTGTATATATGTATATATGTATTTATATGTATGGATGTATATACATGCATGCGCACATGCACAGAAACACACACATATATACATATATATATTTATATGTATATGTATACAAATATGAGTGTTGGTATGTGTTTATGCATATATATATGTATATATGTATGCATGTATGTATATACGTATATGTATTTCTATGTAGATATGTATTTATACTAATGGTGTACGTTTGTTATGACTCCTGTTGTTATCCCTATCCTAGGCCTGGAACGAGTCGTCGTCCAAAGGCAAGTGACCTCTGAAAATGTAAGCACACCTTTTGCTCGGTCATACTACAATTTTTGAATTAAAGTATCCGTGATATATATATATATATATATATATATATATATATATATATATTTATATTATTTATGAAATCAAACTCCTTTAAAAAATCCTCCCATCTATAACACCATATCAACGCTTCCATATGTTATATTATTGTTCTTGAAGAGTATTCATATTGCTTTTCATTCACACACATCCAGGTGGAAGCCACTGAGCTACCGCCCACGTCCGTTCGGCCATCTTAGGAACGGTTGAAGAAGGGAAATTAAAGGACGGTGAGTGAAACTTCCCTTGGAAACCTTGCCTGAAGAAACCCTCTCGAAATTGCTGGGATCAGAGGTTTCAAATAAAGTCTTGTTACTAGGGACTTTGGATTTTGTTTTCCTGTTCCTTTAGAAGGTTTGTTAATCTACGGAGTGATGACTGCTTATACTGAAACAATAGAGAGATGGATAGACAGGTAAATTGATTGGCGGAGAGATGGAATGGAAAATTTTATAGGATAGATAGATCTGATAGATAGATGGAATGATTCCGAACATAGATGGACACACTGGTATGGATGGATTAACAACTAGAAAGATTATATGATATATATATATATATATATATATATATATATATATATATATATATATATATATATATAATATATATATATATATATATATATATATGCAATGCATACAATACAGATATTCAGATCATATACAAGTGGCTTCTTTAAAATATGACTGAAAATTTCATTTCAGCCAGTGTGAAATGGTCATCCTATTACTTCAGTGTTTGACAATTTCGTCAGCTGATTATCCTTTTCAGAGTGTGGAAAATGGGTTCCTTCATATCTGCGAGTATTCTCTTTGCTTTTAATCTCTTTGGTGTAAGTTAATGTGCACGAAAACCAGAAACGCCTCAGTTGTGAGTGACTGGGAGTAAATGATATGAGACTGTCCTATGTATGTGCGCATGCATTCATGTATGTATGTACTGCATGTATTGTATTTAATTTATATAGATAAGTAAATATACACATACTTATACAACTGCAACACTTTCCCGTCGTGGTCACTGGCCATAACTCTACGGGATGTATGAGATATTCATGAGGTCGTCTCATAGGTTCGATATTGGAATTAGTGGCTATGTGATTACGGAAAGAGGCCGAAGGTTCTGGACCGCAGCGAGAAGGTTCGGAAATTGCCCAGTTATTACTTATGTATTAAACACTTTTTGTGCGGAGCAGTGGATCGAAGCCTAGCCCTCTTCTAGATTGGTTGAATTATAATTTATTTTCATTTTTTTTCAACTTATTCCCTCTCTTATTTTGTTTTACTCTTTAAAAATTTCTCTGTTATCTCTTTTTCTTTTTCTTATTCTTAATTTTCTTTGGTGATATTTCTTCTTATCCGTAATTAAGAAAATTCACACTTGCATTTTCTCGTTTACATTGAGGAGGCTGCATGATCTGGAGAAAGATAACTGTCATACAATCACAGAATCGTTAATGTAATCAGCTGTGAAGTATATATATGTTATTACAAATATCCTTTCCGATATCCTAGCAATAATCATATGTGAAAGCTTAGAGAGTAGCTACCTGGTCAACGTTACCTATTATCCATTTATATTACTTATAATGATTGTGAATTCCTTTCAGTTATGAATCCACCCCCCCTTCACACAAACAAACAAACACATAGATCTTTTTATGAACTATCAATTCAACATTTAATTCCGTTATTTTATTGTTTGTCCTTATTTTCTTACTTTGGAGTTTACCTTAATTAAGTATGAAATAGGGGCAATGCCGATGACGAAAAAGACATGGTAATGATAAAAGATGTAAAGATAATGATTATGATAATGATATTCATATTCATATAGATGCAGTTAATGATAATTATAAAGAATTAAGGAAAAAGAAAGAAAACGAAAAAAATAAGTAAACATACATATATATGTATATGAATACACACATGTATATAATGGTTAAAGCAAAAGATTGAAAGACGACAATCTGAGTTCGAGGGATCGAGTCCCGGCTGGCGCGTTGTTCCCCTGGACAAGGAAGGCGCAGGACAGACCAAGTTGGAGGAACTGCATTCGAATGGCTGACCCTAATGAGACTAAAGCAATAAAAAAAATGTGTGTATGGATGAATGTATATATACTCATCAAAATACAAATTTATATATCATGCATTTTTATATGCATGTATATACTGTATGTATATATATATATATATATATATATATATGTATGCACATACACATATGTATACATATATAGATACATATATATACATACATGTAAATATATATATATAGAGAGAAAGATTCAATATATGTTTACATGTATTTATACATATATATGTTGTTCCCCTGGACAAGGGACTTTCCTCGATTGCCTACGGCCCACACATTCGACTTGTGGTGGTGATAGCAAGAGTGTGCAACCGTAAGATCCCAACTTCATCTTTTATGATGGCTAATACGGTGCAAATGAGAGATGGCGCAGAACAGACCAAGTTGGAGGAACCGTATTCGAATGCTTGATCCTAACAGAGACTAAGGCAAAGAAAAAAAATGTGTATGGAAATAATATATATAATATATATAATATATATATATATATATATATTATATATATATACTCATCAAAATACATATTTATATATCGTGTATTTTTATGTACATATATATACTATATTATTATATATATATATATATATATATATATATATATATATATATATATATATATATATATTATATATATATATATATATATACATATAATATATATGTACATATATATAGAGAGAAAGATTCAATATATGTTTATATGTATATATACATATATATATATATATTATACATAGATACACACATATATGCACACATTTGTATACATCTTTCTCGATATATGTATATACTTATATATAATATATATGAATATATATACATATACATATATGTGTATATATATATATATATATATGTACTAATACACATTTATATATGCATATAAATATGTAGATAAGGTAAATAAAATAAGGTAAAAATTGGCTGCAGTTTAATTTCCAACAAAAAAGGATATCTTTTAGTTTTCAGCCCCTAACTCAAAACGTAAAAGGTTATAGATGAGCCCAGATATCTCTTACCATGCCCAATGTGATATTTCTAAACATTTTGAATGATGAAACTGATCTCTAGCTCAAACATTAACGAAGTTATGGCAGACTCATTTTTTCGCTAAAGTTTGGTTATTCTGTTATAGGATGACACCCTAATATGTATACAAATATATATACATATATATGTATGCATATGTTTATGTATACATTGTTATACACACACACACCCTTATGTATATCCCTATATATGTTGTATGTATATGTACATATATGTATATATTTGTATATATACACATATATAAACTTATATTTGTATAAATACACATATAAACATATATATATATATATATATATATATATATATATATATATATATATATATATATATATATACACATATATATAAATGTATATATACACATGTATATATATTATATATATATATATAATATATATATATATATATATATATATATATATTATATATATATATATATGTATATATACATATATATATAAATATGTATATATATATATATATATATATATATATATATATATATATATGTGTGTGTGTGTGTGTGTGTGTGTGTGTGTGTGTGTGTGTGTGTGTGTATGCACATTTATATACTCAAATATGTATATATATGTATATAACAGATATATATTACATATGTATATATATTATATATAAATACACATGTGTTCATGTATATATATGTTTATTTATATGTTTATTTATCTATTTATTTATTCATATATATTATATATCTGTGTATGGATGTGTGTTTGTTATGCCTGCACATTGTGTGCGTATGTGTGTGCGTGTGTCTGTGTGTATGACAGTGTGTGTGTGTTTGTATTTGTGAGTTTAAGTGGTTGTGTGTTAGAGTGTGCACCTGTGCGTTTTAATGAATTCTAGAAAAACCAAGCGACATAAGCAAACAAGTATAAACAGACACGGCATGCGTGTCCGAATCCCCCAAAGAAACATTATTTACGAATAAATACCATCATTTACAGTTCCAAGAGGAGACTAAATAAAAAGCAAAGACTATACACTTCCGTTGTCTCTTTGCTTACGATTCATTTTAGTGGCCAATGGGAAGCTGACATAGAAAGATATACTTCAATACACGTAAGCATACTGAAGAAGTATATGCGTGGAGACAAAGACAAAGTCAGAGACAGAGACATAGAGCCAGGCACAGAGGCAGAGAGGACAGAGACAGAGATAAAAAGAGACAAATAGACAAACAGGGACGAGCTGACCAGGGTAATAATTGAAATATATTTCTCAGGAATAATGGTGTCAGTGCTGGCGGGTCTTCTCCTAACGTCCTCGGTCTACGTGGATGCTGACGCCAGCCCGTATCGTGGAGGTAGAATATACGTTAAATATGTAGGCCTATTCATGAATGCATATTTATACATAAATGAATACTTGTGTAATATATATATGTATGTATATATATATATATATATATATATATATATATATATATATATATAATATATATATATATATATATATATATATATATATATATATATATATATATATATATATATATATATATATATATATATATATATATATATATATATATATATATATATATATATATATGCTGTGTGTGTGTGTGTGTGTGTGTGTGTGTGTGTGTGTGTGTGTGTGTGTGGTGTGTGTGTGTGTGTGTGTGTGTGTGTGTGTGTGTGTGTGTGTGTGTGTACATGCACACATACACACACACACACACACACACACACACACACACACACACACACACACACACACATATATAATATATATATATATATATATATATATAATATATATTATATAATCATCATCATCATGGGGGCTGACGCCGACGGGGGCGCATAGCCGCATCCACCCTTCGCTTCCACCTACGAGGATCCCTCATGGCTAGACGCCAGGCAGGGGGCCGGCCCATCTCTAGTTCTTCACGGCAGGTTTGGTCGATCTGCCAAGCCATGACTTCCGGTCGTCCCACAGGCCTCCTCCATCCAGGGTTGTCTCGAAGAGACGACCTGATGGGCAGGATCATCCTGAGGAAAGCGAGCCAGGTGGCCATATAGCCTGAGTTGGCGATCACGGATTGTGCAGATAACAGGGCTTGTGCCAGTCTCACGGTGCAACCGTTGGTTGCAACCATGGTCCCGCCAACAGTACCCATGATCTGGCGCAAGGACCTATTACAAAAGGCTTCAAGACGAGCCTCCAAGGCACAGGACAATGTCCAGGTTTCGCTACCGTATAGCAAAACGGCATTATCAAGGCCTTGAAAAGCTGGTCCTTGCACCTTCCACGTCAAAACTCTTGTTGAGAGAGTTCATGACCCCTGCTGCCAGGCCAATCCGTCTGCTGACTTCATGGTCTGACAGCCCAGAGTTATGAACTACACTACCAAGGTATGTAAAGCTCTCTGTGACTTCAATGTCCTCGCCGCAAGCACGTACCGACTGAACAGGTTCTCCTAACAAGTCCCAAATTCCTGGACCTTGGTCTTGGTCCAGGAGACCTCTAGACCCAGGGGCTTCGCTTCATTGCTAAATGCATCGAGAGCCGCCACTAGGGTTTCCAAAGACTCAGATAGAATGGCAACGTCATCAGCAAAGTCAAGGTCTGTTGATATTGCCCGCGTTGCCCCCAAACTTTGACTTTGAACAGTAGCTCTGCCCAGTATCCAGTCCATGCAAGTGTTGAAAAGAGTTGGTGCAAGGACACAGCCTTGCCTCACTCCTGAACTAACAGGAAAGAAGCTCGACAGGCCCCCACCACACTTTACAGCACTTTCAGTACCAGTATACAGGGCTTGCTATTAGTCCAATAATCCTTGTTGGTATTCCTCTCAGCCTCAGGATTCTCCCAAAGTGACTCCCGATGCACCGTATCGAACGCCTTCTTGAGATCGATGTAGGCTGCAAGCAGCCCACGCCCGAACTCACGACGGCGTTCTACAATGACTCGAAGCGCGAGGATACGGTCTATTGTGGACTTACCAGGAGTGAATCCGGATTGCTCCAGTCTCTGGTGCCTCAGTAGATGGTCTCTGATACGTCTCAGAAGGATGTGGGCAAGAACCTTGCCTGGTACACTGAGCAGTGTGATGCCTCGGTGATTGCTGCAGTCCAACGGTCCCCTTTCCCCTTCCAGAGAGGGATGACCACACCCTCAACAGGTCAGGAGGAATGGAACCGGACTGCCAGATGGCAGCCAGGACAGCATGTAACCCCCCGTGCCATAGGTTCACCACCAGCCTTTAACAGTTCAGGCTGGTATGCCGCAGATACCAGCTGCTTTACCACTCTTCAGCTTGGAAATCGCCCCCCTAACTTCAGTTAGGGAGGGAGGGTCCTCACTGATAGGTGGATTCGGCAGCGGGATCTCGACACTACCC
>NW_020869093.1:121378-128878 GCF_003789085.1 Penaeus vannamei | reverse complement strand
GACAGTAGAAAACCTTGATAACATTGAAAGAAGTGGTAACTATATGAACAGTAAAAGGATATAAGTGAAAGTCACTGTACTAGTATCGATATGGTGTAAAAAAAAAGAAATAGGTAGGTATAAAAGCAGGAGAATATTGTAATAATTGAATAAAGCAAGATGGGGAGAAAAGTATGTAATAAACATGAGAGTATACACAGGGAGATTGTATTAATTAAACGAAGTAGAGAAAGAAAGATATATAGAAATAATATAAGGAATAAAAGACGAAAATAGCAAGCAGGTAGAGCACACGTGAGGAGTAGTAAATGAGCAGGGATAGATGGGAGGGTGTTTCAGAACAATACGAAATAAAGGAAATAATAGGTGCAGCTGAGTGCGGCGTGTTGTGAGTGTGAGTGCGTCTAGCAGATGTCGAGAAGCGAGCTGAGTTAGCATAAAAGGTGCGATCAAGAGTACCATAGTCTGTGTAATAGTATTGGCTATCAGAAGTGACAGGTGAGAGGCAGTCTTAGACCAGGTCTATAACAGGTGGTGGAGTGCCCAGTGAGCGCGGTATGAGAAAATGAACAACAGTATTTATGCATAGATGTTATTAATGTGGAATACAGGAGGAGCGGTATCCGTGTCGGTTTGTTAACGGCATCTAAACGGAATTCAAAGATCGGTCCCTGGTGGCCGCGGCGCCGCGTGGTGGTCGTGGTGGTAACGTGTGCGTCGTGGGCATGGAAACTCGGAAAATGGAAAAAGGAGATGAGAGCACCATGAATAGTCAAGCCTAGGGAGGAGTCGATATAAAGGGGCAACGGTCTAGTATTTTGGGATGGAGGCAGAGGTTTGGGTAGCGGGTTTTGAAAGTAGATACGATGATAGCGGGGGATGGGTGGATAGGAGTAGAGGAGAAATCAAGAGAATGAATTTTCATATTGAAGCAAAGGTTTCTAGCGATGATTATGAGCTGTTTATAGAACTTGAGAAAATCAATATGCGTGTGATAGTCCTCAAATAAATAGAATATATTAATCTTCCCTACTCATATTTTTTCAAATAAAGTCATTGTTTAGGAACGACTGAGGAGTACCCGTGGTGTTAATAAACATATATCCTACAGAGAGGAGGTCTCTTGATAGATATGTGGAAAAGCGGAATGAGACAAAACAAGAGAGATGGATGACCAGAGGGAAAGTAAAATGGTAGGGAGAGGATATGGTAGGAGTAAATATCTAAAAGAATAATAGTGGATGTGTAGATGGTGTGTAGTGTGTGTGTGTGCATGTGACGAGAACACGCACGCACACACACACGGAATCAACAGCACACACACACAACACACACACACACACACACACACACACACACACAACACACAACACACACACACACACACACACACACACACACACACACACACACAACACACACACACACACACACAACAACCACACATATAATATATTTATATATAAATATATAATAAATATAATTTATATATATATATATATATATAAGTATATATTAACAATTTTTATATGTATAATATATATTTGTTTTTCAATATATATTTTGTTGGCAAATAATTTAGAATCACGGCGAAATCTTTTGCTTCACTAATATAATATAGATAGATGATAGATAGATAGATAGATAGAATGATTGATTGAAAAGCGGGTGTATGGATGGCCATAGATAAAGCACTGATAGAGATATATTGGTGGACCAATAAGTAGATATGTATATAGATGGACAGACAGATAATTGAGTGGATAGACAAATATAGTTGTATGCATACAATGCACACAAATATAGATATGCATTTAATAAACAAAGAGCTTTTGTTACTGCAGTTTTCACGTTACGATTGTGAAACAGACATCTAATTACTTCCGAGATTGACATTTTCTATGAGTTTCATCAAGGAAAAAATCGTCAGTTGATAAGAATTTCCCGTGTGGAAAAGAGGATTCTAAATAACGCATATTGTTTATCTTCCCATTTAATCTCCTTGATGTAATTTCATATACAGGAAAATCAGAAACATCTCAGATATGATTGAACAGAAATAATGATGCAAAACCCTGAACTTTTTATTTTTTCTGTCATACATACATGCATATATATATATATATATTATATATATATATATATATATAATATATATATATATATATATATATATATATAATATTATATATATATGCATATATATGCATATATTTATGTGTGTGTGTGTGTTGTGTGTGTGGTGTGTATGTGTGTGTATATGAATATACATATATGTATCTGTGTATACAAGGATACATACAAGTAAATGTGTCTGTGTGTGTGTGTGAGTTTGTGTGTATGTATTTATAAAATGCATGCATGCATTTAATAATTTATATACATGTTGAAAATGCATGTGTGTCTTTGAGTGTGTGTGCATGTGTGTAAACTATCTATATTATTATTATCATTATTACTATCACTATTATTATGATTGCTATTATCATCAGCATCATTATTATCATTTTATAGTAAGTTATATAAAGAGCCATACAGAAAAAAAATCGAGATTTATAACACCAAAGGTGTCAGTGCAGCTCAAGTTATAGAATGAAATGAAAGAATAGGAAGTGATAAATTTACGTAAGAAAAAAACATGTTAGCTGATCTTAAAAGTCGAGAAGTTACCATCTCTGAAGGTAATCTATTACAAATTCTTAAATAGCAGTAAAAGCATTTAGAATTGACATGTGGGCGATCAACTTATATAAAATGTCATTGAATTAATGGTCATAAGAACTTCTGGTAACTCTTGGACATTGATAAAAAAAAAAAAAAAAAAAAAAAAAAAAAAAAAAAAAAAAAAAAAACAGGTAAAAACATAGAGGGATGTGAATTATCGGCTACTATCTTTGTATCAGACTGAAAGAGCCGCCAATAACCCTACGATGTCCAATGTCCAATTTAAGTCAGCCAGGAGAAATTTATTGGAATCAGAAGAACGATCAAGCAGTCTTAAGTGTGAGTCTGCAGCAGATAACCACATAGAAGAAACAATATTGAACATGAGGCAGAATAAACGTAAAGCAGCATCTACCATTATACATAAATATTATATACATATATGTACAAAAAACATAATACATATGAAATATATACATATATATTATATATATATATATTATATATATTATATGTATATTTATACATAATATAATGTATGTATTTATATGTATTGTGTGTGTGTGTGTGTGTGTGTGTGCGTGTTGTGTGTGTAGTGTGTGTGTGTGTGTCTGTGCGAGTGTGTTGTGTGTGTGTGTGTGTGTGTGTGTATGCATGTGTGTGTGTATATATATATATATTTATATATAATATATATATATATATATATATATATATATATATATATATATATATATACATATGTATATATACATACACTCCCCGCAGACACACACATACACACACACTTATACACCACACACACACTTATATACACACATAAACACACAAAACTNGAAGGAGACAGGAAGTCGCCGACGAGCCCGAGAAGGAGACACAGGAAGTCGCCAAGGATCCCAAGAAGGAGACCCAGGAAGTCGTTGACGAGCCCGAGAAGGAGACCCAGGAATGTCGCCCAAAGAGCTCGAGAAGGAACCAGGAAGTCCGCCCAGGAGCCCGAGAAGAAGACCCATGAAGTCGCCGAGGAGCCCGAGAACGAGACCCAGGAAGTCACCGACGAGCCCGAGAAGGACCTAGGAAAGTCGCCGAAAGAGCCCAAGAAGGAAACCAGGAAGTTGCCCAGGAGCCACGAGAAGAAGACCCAGGAAGTCGTCGACGAGCCAGAAGAAGCAGACCCAGGAAGTCACCTAGGAAGACCGTGAAGGGAGATCCAGGAAGTCGCCTAGAGCCAAGAAAGCAGACCCCAGGAAGTCCGCCGACGAGCCCGAGAAGGAGACCCAGAGGTTGCCCAGGAGCCGAGAAGAAAAGACCTAGGAAGTCGCCGAAGGAGCCGAGAAGGAACACCAGAAGTCGCCCGACGAGCCGAGAAGGAAGACTCCAGGAAGTCGCCGACGAGCCCGAGAAGGAGACACAGGAAGTCATTTAAGAGCCCGAGAAGGAGACCGATGAAGTCGCCGAGGAGCCCGAGAAGGAGACATAGGAAGTCGTCCAAGAGCCCGAGAAGGAGACCCAGGAAGTTGCCGAAGAGACTCGATGAAGTCGCCGAGAAACCCGAGAAGGAGACATAGGAAGTCGTCCAAGAGCCCGAGAAGGAGACCCAGGAAGTTGCCCATGAGCTCGAGGAGACCGAGGAAGTCGCCGAGGGGCCCGAGAAGGAGACCCAGTAAGTCGCCGACGAGCCCGAGAAGGAGACCCAGGAAGTTGCCCAAGAGCCCGAGAAAGAAACACAGGAAGTCGCCGACGAGCTCGAGAAGGAGACCCAGGAAATCGCCGACGAGCTCGAGAAGGAAACCTAGGAAGTCGACAAAGAGCCCGAGAAGGAGACCCAGGAAGTCGTTGACGAGCCCGAGAAGAGAACCCGATGAAGTCGCGACGAGCCCGAGAAAGAGACCCAGGAAGTCGCCGACGAGCCGCGAGATAGGAGACCCAAAAATCGCCCAAGAACCCGAAGAAAGGAGACCCAGGAAGGTCGCCCAGACCCGAAAAAAGGAGACCCAGGAAGTCGCCGACGAGCCAGAGAAGGAAGAACCCAGGAGTCCCGCCTAGGAGCCCGAGAAAGAGACCCATGAAGTCGCCGAGGAGCCCGAGGGACCCAGGAAAAGCCGCCGAGAAAGCCCGAGAAGGAAGACCCAGGAAGTCGCCCAAGAGACCGAAGAAGGAGACCAAAGGAAGTTGCCCAAGAGCTCGAGAAGGAAGACGCAAGGAAGTCGCCCATAGGAGCCCGAGAAGAAGACCCATGAAATCGGCGAGGAGCCCGAGAACGAGACCCAGGAAGTCACCGACGAGCCCGAGAAGGAGACCCAGGAAGTCGCCGACGAGCCCAAGAAGGAAACCAGGAAGTGCCCAAGGAGCCCGAGAAAGACCCAGGAAAGTCGTCGACCGAAAGCCAGAGAAGCGACCCATGGGAAGTCGGCCTAGGAACCGTGAAGGAGACCCAAGGAAGTCGCCTAGGAAGCCAGAGAAAGTAGACCCAGGAAGTCGCCGGACGAAGCCCGAGAAGGAGACCCCAGGAAAAGTTTGCCCCAGGAGCCCGGAAGAAGAAAGACCTAGGAAGCAACCAGGAGCCCGAGAAGGACACCAAGAGTCGCCGACGAGCCCGAAGAAGGAACCCAAGGAAGTCGCCGACGCTAGCCCGAGAAGGACTCAGGATGTCGCCGACGAAGCCGAGAAGGAGACCCAGGAAGTCATTTAAGAGCCCGAGAAGGAGACCGATGAAAGTCCGCCGAGGAGCCCGAGGAAAGGAGACTAGGAATCGTCCAAAGAGCCCGAGAAGGAGAACCCAGGAAGTTGCCCCGAGCCCAAAGAAGGAGACCCAGGAAGTTTGCCCAAGAGCCCAAGGAGACCGAGGAAGTCGCCGAGGGGCCCCGAGAAGAAGACCCAGGAAGTCGCCGACGAGCCCGAGAAGGAGAACAAGGAAGTTGCCCAAGAGCCCGAGAAGGAGAACAGAAGTCGCCCAACGAGCTGAGAAGGGAGAACCCAGGAATCGCCGACGAGCCCGAGAAGGTAACCTAGAAAGTCGAAAACAAAGACCGAGAAAGAGACCCAGGAAGTTGCCGACGAGCCAGAGAAGGAGACCGATGAAGTCGCCGACGAGCCCAAGAAGGAGACCCAGGAAGTCGCCCAAGACCCCGAAAAGAGACCAGGAGTCCGCCGACGAAGCCCGAGAAGGAGACACAAGGAAAGTCACCGACGAGCCCGAGAAGGAGACCAGGAAGTCGTTGCGAGCCCCGACGAAGGAGACCCAGGAAGTCGACCAAGAGCCCGAGAAGGAGACCCAGGAAGTCGCCGACTAGCCCGAGAAGAAGACCCATGAAAGTTCGCCGAGGAGCCGAGAAACGAGAACCCAGGAAAGTCACGCGACGAAGCCCGAGTAAAGGAGACCTTAGAAAGTCGCCGACGAAGCCCAAGAAGGAGAACCCAGGAAAGTTGCAGGAGCCCGAGAAGAAGACACCCAGGAAAGTCGTCGACGAGCCAGAGAAGCAGACCCAGGAAGTCGCCTAGGAAGAAACCGTGAAGGAGACCCAGGAAGTCGCCAGGAGCCAGAAGAAAGCAGAACCTAGGAAGTTGCCGACGAGCCCGAGAAGGAGACCGATGAAAAGTCGCCCGACGAAGCCCCGAAGAAGGAAACCAGGAAGTTGCCCGAGCCCAAGAAGGAGACCCAGGGAAGTCGCCGACGAGCCGCGAGAAGAAAGACCCAGGAAGTCGCCAAAGGAGCCCTAGAAGGAGACCGCAGGAGGAAGAAGAACCCAGCCCGAAGTCCGAGAAGGGAGAACCCAGGAAGTCGCCCAAGAGCCCGAGAAAGGAAAACACAGGGAATCGCCGACGAACCCGATGAAAAGAAACCTAGGAAGTCGGCCATGGAGCCCCCGAGAAGGAGACGGAAGTCCGCCGACGAGCCCTGAGAAGGAGACACAGGAAGTCGCCGACGAGCCCGAGAAGGAGACCCAGGAAGTCGTTTGACGAGCCCGAGGAAGGAGACCCAGGAAGTCGACCAACGAAGCCCGAGAAGGAGACCAGGAAGTCGCGACGAGCCCCGAGAAGAAGACCCATGAAAGTCCGCCGAGGAGCCCGAGAAACGAGACCTCAGGAAGTCACCGACGAGCCCGAGTAGGAGACCTAGGAAGTCGCCGACGAGCCCAAGAAGGAGACCCAGGAAGTTTGCCCGAAAACCCCCCCGAGAAGGAGACCCAGGAAGTCGCCGACGAGCCCGAAAGGAACACAGGGTCGCAAACGACCCCGAGAAGGAGATCCAGGAAGTCGCCAAGGAGCCCGAGAAGGAGACCCAGGAATTCGCCGACGAGCCCGAGAAGGAGACCCAGGTAGTTGCCCAAGAACCCGAGAAGCCGAGACGAGCCCTAGAAGGAGCCCAGTCGCCGACGAGCCGAGAAGGAGGGAGCCGCGGAAGTCGCCGACGAGCCAAGTAGGAGACCCAGGAAGTCGCCGACGAGCCCAGAGAAAGGAGTCCAGGAAGTCGCCGTCGAGCCCGAGAAAGAGACCCAGGAAATCGCCCAAGAGCCCGAGAAGGATACCCAGGAAGTCGCCCAAGACCCCGAAAAGGAGACCAAGGAAGTCGCCGACGAGCCCGAGAAGGAGACCCAGGAAGACACCCAAGAGCCCGAGAAGGAGACCCAGGAAGTCGCCGACGAGCCCGAGAAAGAGACCCCAGGAAGTCGCCGACGAGCCAGAGAAGGAGACCCAGGAAGTCGCCGACGAGCTCGAGAAGGAAACCCAGGAAGTCGCCGACGAGCTCGAGAAAGAGACCCAGGAAGTCGCCGACGAGACAGAGAAGGAGACCCAGGAAGTCGCCGACTAGCTCGAGAAGGAAACCCAGGAAGT
>NW_020869093.1:111378-113878 GCF_003789085.1 Penaeus vannamei | reverse complement strand
TAGAGCCATTCCTTCCATTCACGACAATAGCTTTTATTCCTTTTTCAAAGAGAAAATACATTGATAAACAACTTTATTACTTCCTTTGTAAATTCACGTCGTTTTTCTTTCTCTCTTTATTTTATTTATTTATTTATTTTTTTTTTTTTTGGGGGGGGGTCATCACGCATTCTTACCTTTAGATTTTATCTCTTATTTATAATTATCACCGACTTTGCCCACAGCTGTTGCTTCCATGTCCTCAGTGTGTTACCTGCCCTAGCTACTCTCTTCATCCTTCCTGGCTCAATATTATGTTTTTCCTCTCTCTTACTCTTTCCTCTACTCTTACCTTACTGTAACTTCCTATACATATTGGAGAATATTCAAGCCAAGTTCAGAGAATTCGGGAGAGAAACCCTCGCGTATTGAAGAAAGAAAACAGGATATAAAAGAAAAAAAAATCTCGGTCAAAATAAAACGCGAGGGAAAGACCGTGTCGCGGCTAAAGGTCGCTGCGGGACCCCCGGCGAGCGCTGATGAGGACCAATGATAAATAAACCTACTGAACGTGTCTCCCGGAACGACCTGTGATTGGTGCTTATCACTTGACCGCTGTGTGCAACGTACTAAAAGAAAAAAAGAAGTTGCAAGTACTGTGTTGCACCAGGATCGATAGAGGCGAAAAACTGTGCTGATTGGCCCGTAATTCACCTCTAACCACCACAGGGTGTTTAGGAGCTTTTAGATAAGGAACGTTAATATATTGTGATAAAGGTGAGGTCCTCCACTTGCCAGTATTTTAGTGGAGCAAACAAGTGTTTATTCACGCCTCCAGGTCGAAAACTTGTTAACATACACAGTTCTCTACATGTGTACCAGTTGTCATGTACCTTTACGCATACCAAACCATCCCTTTCCACATGAAAATGTGCGTCATACTGCAAATAATAAAATCCTCCGTAAGAAAGGCATAAAAAACTCGCGGCTCTTCGACCGCAGCCAATCACGACGCGCCTCCTTGCCTCGCCGTCGAAACATGGTCCCCGCGGCCTCTCTTCCCTGCTTGATGATCGCGGATCCTTAGTTGATAACAAGGACTCAGTGGCCCGTACTCAACGCGCCGTGACCCCGACCTTCCTACAGAGAGCCCCGGGACTGGCTGTGACACGGAGCACAATGCCACGCTTTTAAATCTTGCCGTAGCTACAGATACCTCGTGCTATTTACTTGTATTTCCCGCGCTGAGTCAAATGCAGAATGATGAAGGGAACTGCGGACTGCGCGTGTGGTCAGTTTGTTGGATATGTGGGAAGAAAAACAAATAAACCCGACCAGCTTTAACTGGATCTTTGAATAAACTCTCGAGAGCGGTTCAAAAATATTCGAACTGGCATCTGACTCGTAGTACACTAATGTGTTGATATGAGTGTGGAGTAGCATTTAGTGCCCGAAATGATAAAAACGGAGCACAAAAGCTGAATTAGGCTTTGAGTGACAGCCTCAAAGACTTTTAAAATTGCCTTTGTATTGGTGGCCTTCCAGGGGTTGCCTACAGTGTAGCCAAGGGCCCCTGGCGGAGAGGAACTAGTCGAGTGACATTAATGTTCTCCTTTATGCACTCCCAATTTTTAATCCGCCGTTAGAAGCAGCACCAAAGAGTCAGCCAAGACGGAAAAAAATCGCGGTCTCGTAAGTCACCGATTGGGAAAGCTCTAAATAACGTACCGGGTCGTTACCGCAGGACAAGTTATGGGATCAGATGTGGTAACTGTGAATTCCTTGTGGGTCGAGATAAGCTGATGGCGGACGTTGGCGGGAGACGCTGAGTGGCCGCCGCGGACACCAAACTGGTTTGCGACTTTCCTGATTATGACCGGCGCGGCGATATTTCTCGTCACCTTCGAAGATTATGGATGTCTGGGATCCTGAGCTACGGCCGGCGGGGCACTGCCCGGCAGGGCTCGGGGGGAGGCGCTGGGGCACTGAATGCGCCCTGGCTAGGAGGGGATTTGCATCTGTACTCTTATACTTCTATGGATTTTTTTTTTTTTATTGGCTTGTTGATGCAATTAAGAGAGGCACAGATAAATATTCACACACAAGCGTGCGCACACACACACACACACACGCTTACCTTTTCACACAACACACACAATATCAAAACAAGACGAACAACAAGCTTGGAATTACAACCAGACTAGCAGGAAGCAGCCATAAAAAGGAAAGGCTAATCTAACGACGCAGGGTGTTTTGTATCATAAAGTTAACTCACACACCCAACTAATCCCCCCCCCCCCGAGCAGCAAAGCCCCGAGAACACATCCGGCACCGCTGACTGTTGTCCCCGTGTGCTGAGCTGCGACAATCACCGCATTCACTCCAAATGAGATTATATGCGGTGTGAACCTCGGATGGGAGCCACAGCAACATTAATGCCTTAATGCCACAACAATGCCGGGCGACGCAACACAATCACAGCACATAAAACAACGCGCATTGTCCTCGGCCTCACAAAGCC
>NW_020869093.1:60203-65203 GCF_003789085.1 Penaeus vannamei | reverse complement strand
CGCAAATAAGACCTTATCGCAAGCCGTGATACGTGCGAAATTCAAAAGTTGATGTGCGCCCATCAGAGTTCATTAATTAAGTGCCGAGGACGCACAAGCGATGAATGATCGTTAATTAGCAACCTTAAAATAACAATGTTTTCATTAATACTTTGTTAATTGCGATGCGGCACCCCCCTGTGTTCCGGCCTGGCGCTATCTACCGCCGCGGCGCCGGAGACGCCTTCGCGCGCTGATAGTGAACGGGACGAGAGCCTTTGTCGCTCGCGAATTTCTCCCCTCTCTCCTCTCCCCTCGCCGGCCCCCGCCTTCCTGCCCTCCGCGTGCCGCCTCTTCCTCTCCCCTCTCTCCCTCGCCTCGCGCGACCTCTCCCTCCCTCTCCCTCTCCTCACTATCACTTTTCCTATCTCCCTCTTTTCTCTGTTTCTGTGTAGTATCCCCATCCCTTTCTCTCTCGGCTTCTCTTTCTCTCTTTTCTCACTCTTTTACTCTCTTCCCTGCTTCTATGTGGCCTTCCTCTCTGCCTCTCTCCCTTTTCTCTGACTCTCGATTTATGTAAGCATCTCTTTATCATACCTTTCCTCTCTCTCTCTCTCTCTCTCTTCCTTCACACGACCTCCCTTACTATCTCCCTCTCTCTATCTCTCTCTCTCTCCCTCTCTTCCCTCCCCCCTCTCTCTCCTCTGTCTCTCTCTTCATTTCTTCACTCCTCTCTCTCTCTTTGCTATCTATCTTTCATATCCATTTCCTTTCTTCGCATCTCATCTCAGTCTTCTCCCTCCCTCCCTCCCCCCTTGCCGTGGTAGATGTAGTATTTAAGATGATATTGGCGCTAATGCAAATGACGATAATGATGATAATGATGATGATAATTGCAATGATAGTGGTAGAAGTAGTAGTAGTAGTAGTAGTACAAAAATAGCGAGTAGTATTATTATTGATGATAATGATGATAATAGTAATCATTATGATAGAAATTATTATAATTTGATTGATAATGATAATGGTATTAATAGTAATGATACTATTACTACTAATGATATTAGTGTTAATGATAATAATAATAATAACAATAACAATGATAATGATGATAGTAATAACAATAATGGCAATGATAATAACAATAATGATCTTGATAAAGATAATAAACATAACAATAATAGAAGTAATGAAGATAATAACAATATTATCAATATCAATCATTGTCAATACTATGATTGTTATTGTTGCTATCATTGTTGATGCTCTATATGAGTCTTTGTTATTAGTATCATGAATGTCAATTCCATCCTCATTATTACATTGATTGCGTCATTGTCATCGATTATCATCATCGTATCATTAAATACTATCATTGCATTGCTGTTATTAATGTCCTTAATGTTGCTATTATTAGCGTCATAAGTTTCATAGGTATATTCATTATCATTTTGATTTCACTTTCAACGAAGACAACATTGCACATTTGATTTTCCTGTATAAAAAAAAAAACTAAAAACATATTTCCTTGCATTTTGCACAGAGGCATCTTGCAGGTTCTTGATTCAATTTAAAGTTAGAAAAAAGAAGAAAAGGAGGAAAAAAAGAGAAAGCAAAAAGGCGGAATGGCAACTCATCCATTTTTATACACAGCATCATGGTTTCTTATTTGCACGAAATTTTAACAATGATATTTTCAGGAAACATTCTAATTAAACACGTCGTACTTTTCGCTTTTAATCAATAACATTGGGGGCGTCAACTGGTGACAGGTAAATGTACACAATTGGCGAGGGAAAATGGTTTATTCAATTTAATTTGTATACACGTCGCGCCGCACCCACTGATAAGGTGTGACGGCACTCACCCAGGCTCTCCCCTTGCCCTGAATGCCGCGTGCATTTCACAAGGTGATATCGCCGACGTAACCGCCCGTCTAACAAATACTGACAATAGAGCATCAATTTCCAAATGCCAGCTCCTCCTTCCCCCCCTTCCCAACCCCCCCCTCCTCCTGCCCCCTTCCTTCTTCCCTCTCCCCTCCCTTTCTCTCCTTCCCTTTCCTCCATCCCGACCCATCTTCACCTACCCCTCCTCTCTCCCGCCTCTTCCTCCTCCTCCTCCCTACTCCTTCCTCCCCTCCTCCATCCTCCATCCTTCCCTTCCTCCCTCACCCCCACACTTCTAAGTTTGATGAAACGTGATGAAATTGAGTGAAAACCGAGCCCGGCGGAAATCTCCCTGGGTCCTTCTTGCCCGGAGCCCGCTGTATGGAGGCTTCCCTTTGGAATTTTAAAATAAACGAGAGAGTCGCATCCCACACGGCGCGAGGGGGAGGGGACTTCGCCCTTAAGTACAGGGGGCCTAAGAGGTCAAAATCTCCTTGGGAAGGGAGCGCGCGCCGGCGTGGGTGATCCCTCGGGCTGGCGGGGTTGGAATGGAACTGAGATGCGCGTCAACTATCGTAGTCCGGGAGATTTAATTGTGGATTAAATGTGTGAAAATGAGATACATTTCCCCATCAACTGAAGGGAAACAGACACTCCCTCTGCTTATCTCTGCCATCGACGGCCCTTCCGCGAGGCCTTCCGCCGGCCGTACCTGCCGGCGCCAGGCCCGTCAGCGGCGTGCGGTGCGCGGCGGGCGCTGTTGCAGGCAGCAGGATCGGCCACGCAGGGCGCAGTGCGTGGCGTGGCGTGCGTATGCAAAAATACAGTGCATATACCCATATATGCACACAGACGAATATATATATATATATATATATATATATATATATATATATATATATATACATATATATATATATATATATATATATATATATATATATATATATATATATATATATATATATATATATATATATATATATATATATGTATATATATATATATATATATATATATATATATATATATATATATATATATATATATATATGTATATATATATATATATATATATATTATATATATATATATATATATATAATATATATATATATATATATATATATATATATATATATATATATATTATATATATATATATTATATATATATATATATTATATATATATATATATATATATATATATATATATATATATATATATATATATATATATATATATATATATATATATATATATATATATATATATATATACATACATACATTATATTTATATATATATATATATATATATATATATATATATATATATATATATATATATATATATATATATGTATATATATACATATATACATAAATTTATATGTAAATATATGTATATATATATATATATATTTACATATATATTATGTCATATATGCATATACATTACACATAATTATACATATATATATACATATATATATATATATATATATATATATATATATATATATATATATATATATATATATATATATATATATATATATATATATATATATATTATATATATATATATATATATATATATATGTAGAGAGAGAGGGAGAGAGAGAGAGAGAGAGAGAGAGAGAGAGAGAGAGATACACTCATGTGTGTGTGTGTGTGTGTATCTGTGTGTGTGTGTTTGAGAAAGAGAGAGAACGAGAGAGAAAGAAGGAGAAAAGAGCGAAAATAGAGAGGATAGAGAGAATAGAGAGAATAGAGAGAATAGAGAGAAGAGAGAGGATAGAGAGGATAGAGAGGATAGAGAGGATAGAGAGATATAGAGAGAGAAGAGAGAGAAGAGAGAGAGAGAGAGAGAGAGAGAGAGAGAGAGAGAGAGAGAGAGAGAGAGAGAGAGAGAGAGAGAGAGAGAGAGAGAGAGAGAGAGAGAGAGAGAGAGAGAGAGAGAGAGAGAGAGAATTAGATAGATATAGATAGACAGATAGATAGATAGATAGAATTATGGATAGAATGATAGATAGATAGATAGAAAGAGAGAGAGAGAAAGATCAGGAACGCCGATTCCCCAAATGAATGTGAAACTGCAGTCTTAAAATCAAGATTGTTTTTATGATGATGGATCTACGAGTATTACAAGGCCATGTTGATGCCTCAGCCCCATATTGCCAAGAATCTGGCTTTGCGGCCTGGTATCCATACAGTATATATACGAGCTATTATCATTATTATTATTAATGTCATATTTCTCTTTAATATAATTTTTGTTATTATTGTTATTGTCATTGTTATCATTATTGTATTTTCTCGTTATATTTGTTATTACTATCATCAGTATTATTGTTGCTATTATTGTTATTGTAATTATTGTTATATTTATCATTATCATTATTTTTTCTCTTGTTACTATTATTTTTGTTTTCTATCATCGTCATTATTATTACTATTATTGTAAAGACGATAGCAATTATTAAGAAGATTATTATTTTGTTGCCATTATCATCATCATCATTATATATGTTATGATTATTATTATATCATTATTATTATTATAATCATTATTATTATCTTCATCATTAATATTGCTATTATCATGATCATTATTATTAGTGTTATTAGTATTTTTGTTGTTGTTGTTATCATTCTTATCATTGATATCATATATTATCATCTATGTTATTATCATTATTGTTATGTTTATGATTATCATTATCACTTATTATTATCATAATCATTATCATCATTACTATTATTATTTCTGTCATCCATATTTGTATTATGATTATCAATATCAATAATCTGATTATCATTTTGGCTTTCATCATCATTGTCTCCATTACCGTTAAAACATAGTCTTATTATCATTATTATCATCATCATTATCATTATTGTTCTTATCATTTTGATTGTTTTTTATCATCTCTGTCATTATCCTTACCATCACTATCATTACTATTTACATTATTATCATCATTATTGTTATAATCATCATCATTAAAATAATTATCAATGTCATCATCATTATTATCAAAATAATTATCCTTATTATCAAAATAATTATCATTATTATCAAAATCATTATCATTATTATCAAAATTATCATCATTATTATCATC
>NW_020869093.1:45203-50203 GCF_003789085.1 Penaeus vannamei | reverse complement strand
AGAAGGAGAAGAAAAAAAGTTTAAATATGCCATTCATGTACTCGATATCAGTACACCGAGATCGATACAAGGGGGCTGATGTGTAAGAGCGTATTAAGCCTAATGTCACAACACCTGGCAATGGAAAGCAAGAAATGAAAGGGAAGAAAGGTGTGCATAAGCGAAAAAAGGAAGGAAGGTGTACATAAGCAACAAGGGAAGAAAGGTGTGCATAAGCGAACAGAAAAGAAAGATATCCATAAGCGAAAAGAAAAGAGAAATGTACAAGGGAAGAATCATGTACGCAACCGAAAATGCAAGAAAATGTAAATAACCGAGTAAATAGAAAAATAATCACATTACATGAAATAAGAAGGAAAGAGCAGGTGAAGGTAATTATGTCGATAAAAAAGAGAACAAACTAAGCCAAAACGGAAGGCAAGTGTACAATGTTAATTCATTGATAAATACTCAAGTAAAAAGTAAAATACATACATGCATAGATGAATTTATAAATCAAGATAGGAAAAGATAAGTAGTAAGGTTTCAACAAAACACTTAAAACAAAGCAAAAAAAAAAAAAAAAAAAAAAAAAAAAAAAAAATGGAATTAACATGAATAAGATATATAGAAAAAAATAAAGGAAAGTAAAAAAAAATAATAGAAGAATATTTAAAATAAACAACAGGAAAGTAAAGAAAAAAAAAATCTGAAAGCCTATTATCGATGAAAATAACGGACGAAAATATAAAGAAAGGCAAAAATTAAAGAAAGGCAATGAGTAATCAACGAATTAAGTATCATCATCAAATAAAGACAAAGATTATTAGTAATAATAATAAAAAAATATATATACTAAAAAAAACGTAAACCTAAACCAACAATAAGAATAGATGCTTGAATATGAGATAATTTATTTCTTTAAAATATTACATCCTCTGGTGGCCTATCCTTTGGTTGCATCCTCTGGTGGTGTATCCTTTGGTTGCATCCTGGTGTATCTTTGGTCCTCTGGTGGTTGGTGTGTATCCTTTGGTTGCATCCTCTTGTGGTGTATCCTTTGGTTGCATCCTCTGGAGGTGTATTCTTTGGTTGCATCCTCTGGTGGTGTATCCTTTGGTTGCATCCTCTGGTGGCCTATCCTTTGGTTGCATCCTCTGGTGGTCATCTCTGGTGGTATCCTTTGGTTGCATCCTCTGTGTGTATCCTTTGGTTGCATCCTCTGCATCTCTGGTGTTGTAGGTTGCATCCTCTGGTGGTGTATCCTTTGGTTGCATCTCTGGTGGTGTATCCTTTGGTTGCATCCTCTGGTGTGTATCCTTGGTGCATCCTTGTATCCTTTGGTTGCATCCTCTGGTGGTTATCCTTTGGTTGGGTGGTGTATCCTTTGGTTGCATCCTCTGGTGGTGTATCCTTTGGTTGCATCCTCTGGTGGTGGGTTATCCTCTGGTGGTGTATCCTTTGGTTGCATCCTCTGGTGGCCTATCCTTTGGTTGCATCCTCTGGTGGTGTATCCTTTGTCCTCTGCATCCCATCCTTTGGTGTATCCTTTGGTTGCATCCTCTGGTGGTGTATCCTTTGGTTGCATCCTCTGGTGGTATCCTTGGTTGCATCCTCTGGTTTGGTACCTCTGGTGCATCCTTTGGTTGCATCCTCTGGTGGTGTATCCTTTGTTGCATCCTCTGGTGGTGTATCCTTTGGTTGCATCCTCTGGTGGTGTATCTTTGGTGCGGTGTATCTTTGGTTGCATCCTCTGGTGTGTATCCTTTGGTTGCATCCTCTGGTGGTGTATCCTTTGGTTGCATCCTCTGGTGGTGTATCCTGGTTCATCCTCTGTGGTGTATCCTTTGGTTGCATCCTCTGGTGGTGTATCCTTTGTTGCATCCTGGTGCCTAATCCTCTGGTGTGTATCCTTTGGTTGCATCTTTCCATCCTTGGTGGTCATCTTTGGATTTTGTTTGCATCCTCTGGTGGTGTATCCTTTGGTTGCATCTTGGTGTGTATCCTTTGGTTGCATCCTGGTGGTGTATCCTTGGTTGCATCCTCTGGTGGTGTATCCTTTGGTTGCATATCCTTTGGTTGCATCTCTGGTGGTGTATCCTTTGGTTGCATCCTCTGGTGGTGTATCCCTTTGGTTGCATCCTCTGGTGGTGTATCCTTTGCATCCTCTGGTGGTGTATCCTTTGGTTGCATCCTCTGGTGGTGTATCCTTTGGTTGCATCCTCTGGTGGTATCCTTTGGTTGCATGGTGGTCCTTTGGTTGCATCCTCTGGTGGTGTATCCTTTGGTTGCATCCTTCTGGTGTGTATCCTTTGGTTGCATCCTCTGGTGGTGTATCCTTTGGTTGCATCCTCTGGTGGTGTATCCTTTGGTTGCATCCTCTGGTGGTGTATCCTTTGGTTGCATCCTCTGGTGGCCTATCCTTTGGTTGCATCTCTGGTGGTGTATCCTTTGGTTGCATCCTCTGTGGTGTATCCTTTGGTTGCATCCTCTGGTGGTATCCTTTGGTTGCATCTCTGGTGGTGTATCCTTTGGTTGTGGTGTATCCTTGGTTGCATCCTCTGGTGGTGTATCCTTTGGTGGTTGCATCCTCTGGTGGTGTATCCTTTGGTTGCATCCTCTGGTGGTGTATCCTTTGGTTGCATCCTCTGGTGGTGTATCCTTTGGTTGCATCCTCTGGTGGTTGTATCCTGCCCTCTTGGTTTATCTCTGGTGGTGTATCCTTTGGTTGCATCTCTGGTGGTGTATCTTTGGTGCATCCTCTTGTATCCTTTGGTTGCATCTCTGGTGGTGTATCCTTTGGTTGCATCCTCTGGTGGGTTGCATGGTCCTTTGGTTGCATCCTCTGGTGGTGTATCCTTTGGTGCATCCTCTGGTGTGTATCCTTTGGTTGCATCCTCTGGTGGTGTATCCTTTGGTTGCATCCTGGTGGTGTATCCTTTGTTGCATCCTCTGGTGGTGTATCCTTTGGTTGCATCCTCTGGTGGTGTATCCTTTGGTTGCATCCTCTGGTGGTGTATCCTTTGGTTGCATCTTCTGGTGGTGTATTCTTTGGTTGCATCCTCTGGTGTATCCTTTGGTTGCATCCTCCTGGTGTGTATCCTTTGGTTGCATATCCTTTGGTTGCATCTTCTGTTGTATCCTTTGGTTGCATCCTCTGTGGTGGGTGTGCATCCTTCTTGGTGCATATGCATCCTCTGGTGGTGTATCCTTGGGTTGCATCTCTTGTGGTGTATCCTTTGGTTGCAATCCTCCTGGTGGTGTATCCTTTGGTTGCATCCTCTGGTGGTGTATCCTTTGGTTGCATCCTCTGGTGGTGTATCCTTTGGTTGCATCCTCTGGTGGTGTATCCTTGGTTGCATCCTCTGGTGTGTATCCTTTGGTTGCATCTCTGGTGGTGTATCCTTTGGTCATCCTTCTGTATCCTCTTTTTGTATCATCCTCTGGTGGTGTATCCTTTGTTGCATCCTCTGGTCCTTTGGTTGCATCCTCTGGTGGTGTATCCTTTGGTTGCATCCTCTGGTGGTGTATCCTTTGGTTGCATCCTCTGTGGCGTATCCTTTGGTTGCATCCTCTTGGTTGCATCTCTGTATCCTTTGGTTGCATCCTCTGGTGTGTATCCTTTGGTTGCATCCTCTGGTGGTGTATCCTTTGGTTGCATCCTCTGGTGGCCTTCTTCCTTTGGTTGCATCCTTGGTGGCCTTATCCTTTGGTTGCATCCTCTGGTGGTGTATCCTTTGGTTGCATCCTCTGGTGGTGTATCCTTTGGTTGCATCCTCTGGTGGTGTATCCTTTGGTTGCATCCTCTGGTGGTGTATCCTTTGGTTGCATCCTCTGGTGGTGTATCCTTTGGTTGCATCCTCTGGTGGCCTATCCTTTGGTTGCATCCTCTGGTGGCCTATCCTTTGGTTGCAATCCTCTGGTGTGTATCTTTGGTTGCATCCTCTGGTGCTATCCTTGGTTGCATCCTCTGGTGTGTATCCTTTGGTTGCATATCTTTGGTGGTGGTGTATCCTTGGTTGCATCCTCTGGTGGTATCCTTTGGTTGCATCCTCTGGTGGTGTATCCTTGGTTGCATCCTCTGGTGGTGTATCCTTTGGTTGCATCATCCTTTGGTGCATCCTCTGGTGTATCCTTTGGTTGCATCCTGGTGGTGTATCCTTTGGTTGCATCCTCTGGTGGTGTATCCTTTGGTTGCATCCTCTGCTATCAATCCTTTGGTTGCATCCTCTGGTGTGTATCCTTTGGTTGCATCCTCTGGTGGTGTATCCTTTGGTTGCATCCTCTGGTGGTGTATCATCCTCTGGTGGTATCCTTTGGTTGCATCCTCTGGTGGTGTATCCTTTGCATCCTCTGCATCCTCTGGTGTGTATCCTTTGGTTGCATCCTCTGGTGTGTATCCTTTGGTTGGGTGGTGTATCCTTTGGTTGCATCCTCTGGTGTGTATCCTTGGTTGCATCCTCTCATCCTCTGTGGTGTATCTTTGGTTGCATATCCTTTGGTGGCATCCTCTGGTGGTATCCTTTGGTTGCATCCTCTGGTGGTATCCTTTGTATCCTCTGTGGTGTATCCTTTGGTTGCATCCTCTGGTGGTGTATCTTTGGTTGCATCCTCTTGGTGGTATCCTTTGGTTGCATCCTCTGTGGTGTATCCTTTGGTTGCATCCTCTTGTGGTGTATCCTTTGGTTGCATCCTATGGTGGCGGTGGTGGGTTGCATCCTCTGGTGGTATCCTTTGGTTGCATCCTCTGGTGGTATCCTTTGTGCATCCTGGTGGTGTATCCTTTGGTTGCATCCTCTGGTGGCGGTTGCATCCTCTGTGGTGTATCCTTTGGTTGCATCCTCTGGTGGTGTATCCTTTGGTTGCATCCTCTGGTGGTGCCTATCCTCTGGTGGTGTATCCTTTGGTTGCATCCTCTGGTGGTGTATCCTTTGGTTGCATCCTCTGGTGGGGTTGCATCCTCTGGTGGTGTATCCTTTGGTTGCATCCTCTGGTGGTGTATCCTTTGGTTGCATCCTCTG
>NW_020869093.1:32703-40203 GCF_003789085.1 Penaeus vannamei | reverse complement strand
TGAGAATACTGATAGAGGGTAGTTTTAATGTTAATTGCGGCCATTATTCCAGGATTTAGGTTAATGACATGAAAGACAACACCAGCAATTTACTCAGACTACGATTTCAGAAAGCGATTTTTTTTTTGTCCTGAATACCATTAGTGATTACTTTCACAGAATGTTTATTCCTACCTGGCAACTCACTTGTTCGGTGTTGATATTTTTTTGTTTCATTATTTTAAGAAACGACAATTTCCTTGGCTGACAATTCAAATGTCAAATTATTAATATTTTATAATGCAACTGTATGGAATTGATACAATAATTTGTAGAAGATTGTAAAAGGTATATCAATAAGCACATTCATTTTGAGGAAATAACAAACTGGCAACTCGTTCGGAAGAGTTGTTTATTCTAATCAGCTGACATTAAATGCTGTTGTTTACATATTTGTCTTTGCATCTTTCAAATTCATAGACAATATATATGCTTCCATGGCAGGTTATCATTTTCTCTATTAGCCAATCAGAATATTTCAGAGTTGCCATTTTTATTTTTGTTTAAGAGAAAGGCCTAGATCAGTAGCAACTCGAGGAGGTGTCTTAGCGTCTGTTTTGATGATTAATCAATGAAAATATAACCAATAGAATAATTATTTTCCATCCTTTTTGAGAAATGAAGAGACCAAAATGATCGACCATAATTAAAAAGCATCGTAGCTTTTGTGACGTAATCATAATAAACCCTACGTGCTTTTTCCAAAAATAGAATCAGACAGCATGGCACTTCCTCGAGTTGCTCCTGATCTAGCCTTTTCCAATATAAGGCCCATATAATGGTTATGCGCAAACAAGACTTTTATTGCTGATGTTTGTCATTTACACCATTCAGACATGCACGCATACTTGCTAGAAATTTATTGCTAAATGTTCATTTTATCTTTTGTCTGTGTATTTTTTAATGACAGCTCAATGGGCGACGTTTGTGCTGTTTTTAAATAATCTATTGTGCCGCACTACCTTGCTACGCTGCAACTGTGCTTGAATATCAGTAAATTTGTTATAAATATGAATAATATAAATCATCACAACGATTTTCAGATGATGTTTGCATAGAGAAGTCAAGAACGAATTAATATATTAAATTGATACGGTTGTTTGCAGATATGTATATATATACACATGCACACTTTTTCATAATAAAAATCTAAAACAATGAAATATACAAGTAAAAAAGTCATATAATATCGAAGACAGCAATTAAGGATAGTGTGTTTTCAAGTAGGACCAGAAATCCTGTCGTGAATCCTACAATAAAAAAACGCTAAACGCCATAAATAATAAAAATCAGGTCCATAGAAGCAGGACCAGATGTAAGAAGACCTCGCTGTGAGAGCGTCATAAGTCTAGGGCATAACTTTACGTCAAAACTTTACAGTCTTGTGTCGGCAAAGTTATGGGAGATTGTTGGCGAGCGTATCCAAGGCGCACTTAATGTCCTAAGCTATGGCACAGGCCGGAGGTGGAAAAGTTTAAATTAATTGATAAAATTACATTGATAACCAGGGCTCTCCGCCGAGCGACATTCGGAGAAAGTTTATGTTATTGCGTCCCGGTACTTTTGGCTTTATTTGCGAAGCGATCCTTTATTGCCTGCGCCCTTTCGCCTCGCAGGAGACGCTGTCTCGGGACTTTTCCCTTTATTACGATACTTACTTCTCTCTTGCTGGCCCAATTACGTGCACATGAACTCGCGCGTATTCACACACGCACGCACGCACGCACGCACGCACGCACACACACACGCGCGCGCGCGCACACGTGTAGTTAAGCAAATTCGGCAAAGAATCCACATCAACATCCATAGATCTTTATTCTTAAGGAACACAGACACTCCAACGTCCGCCTCCAGTTGGTACGATTATCACAAAACTTAGCAGTGATGATAATGATATTCACGCGACATGCACGACCGCTGACAACCGGCCCGCAATCCACCGAGAGCTGCAATAAGGGGAGAGCGCCCCCGGGAAACCTCAGAGGGAAGCCCTCGCCCGGGGTTTCCGCCAGCCAAAGGCCCGCCAGTCCCAGCTCGTGAGAGACTCGACAAAAGCACTCAGTCCTAAATGTCTGACCCTACTTTCTCAGGGCCGGAAAAGGGGGGCATTGACTCCATATCGTAAAATGCCGGAGAGTCAAGTACCAAAGGCTGTCCCTCTCATCTACTCAAGGATATCAGTCCTTGTAAGAAAGCGAGAGCCTTCCCAGAGTCGGGCAAGAATTGGTAGCTGGAGCCAAAGTAATTTTGATAATGTTCGAGGAAGCATTATTGATATTGGAGGTTATCTGTCCCTATGAGCCGAGATTGTCTGGAAAATACAACAATATATTCAATACCCTCTTTGTTCGCATGGACAAGATGACGGTTCATTCCCGACCCCGATAGAGCGACGTCGCCTCGATCCCGCCCACGTACGCCCGCTTCGCCCGCGCCTGCCGGAGCTTCCCGCCCTTGGTCGAAGCCCGTGGGCGGATTTCCAGCCCCGCGACGCCCCGAAGGCCACCGGGACACGCTACGCCGCTTCGCTATACCGGAAGAACCTGACACAATATCCCTTTCTGATCGATGTCAAACTGATGGAAAATAAATAGAAAAGGAGAAGTTTTCTCAGTCAATTTCATGTGTGGCTCTCCATTTTTCTGATTTGTTCGCTGTTCATCTGGCCTTCATGGAATGAGTTTTTTTGGACTCTGATGAAACTTTTTTTTTTTCTTTTCTCTCTCTCTCTCTCTCTTTTCTCTTTCACTTCGTCCTCATTGTCTGCCTCACAGTGCTCGGAGGCGTCGGAGGAGGAACCAGGGTCAAGTGGGAGGTGTGAGACGCCGAGTGAGGGGAGAGGGTGAGGGGAGGGAGGGAGGGAGGGGTGAGAGGGAGGGAGGGGGAGGGAGGGAGAAAGGTGAAGGGAGGGTGATGAAGGGGTGGGGAGAGAACCGAGGGGTAAAGGAGGGAATGGGAGTGAGGGGTGGGGAAGGAGGAGGGGGAAGAACGGGAGAGGAAGATGACGAGAGGGGAAAGAACAACGGGAGAGGGTGAGAGGGTGAGGGGAGAGGGAGGAGAGGGAGGAAGAGGGAGTGGAAGGTGGATGAGGAAAGGAAAGAATGGGAGAGGAAAATGATGAGTGTGGGTGGGGGAGAGGGTGGAGAAAGGGGGTGGGGGTAAGAGGGAAATTGGAAAAACGGAGAGAAAATGAAGGAATGAGAACAAAGACACAAGGATAAATGAAGTGACAGATAGAGAGGAATGGAGGGGAAGGAGAGTGTGAAAGGAAGAAAGATGGAGAGTGGAAATAATAAAACAAAAGAGAATAAAACGAAAGAGGGGAAAGAGAGAAAATAAATGAGAGGAAGTGGAAGAGGGGAAGGGGAGAAAGGGGGAAGGGTAGGAGAGAGAGAGAGGAGGAGAAGGATAGAGAAGAGAAAGGATGAAAGGGAAAAGAAGTGGAGAAGGAAGATGGAAAGGACGGAAAGAGAGAGAGAGAGAGAAAAGAGATAAAGGAAGAGAGAAAGAAGACCTGGATGAGAAGAAAAACAGGCCTACAAGAGGAAGAAAAGGAGGAAGGGCGGGTGAAAGAGGAAGATAAGGAGGGGAAAAGACAAAGAGAGAGATAAAGTGGGAAAAGGGGAATGGAAAGAAATGGAAAAAGGGAGATGGAGAAGACTACGTGTAGGATAAAATAGAAGGGAAAATGAAGGGAGGAAGGGAGGCGAGACGAGAGAGAGAGAGAGAGAGAGAGAGAGAGAGAGAGAGAGAGAGAGAGAAGAGAGAGAGAGAGAGAGAGAGAGAGAGAGAGAGAGAGAGAGAGAGAGAGAGAGAGAGCAGAAAGACAAAGAGAGTGAAAGGAAGGAGGACAAAGAAAGAGACAGATGGAAAATGGGGGAAAATTAGGAGATGGAAGGAATTGGGGCACAGGAGAAGAAGGGGGGAGGGAAGAGAAGAGAAATAAAAGGGGGGAAGGAGAAAAGGAATAGAAGGGAAGAAGGGACAGAAGGAAAACCCGAGAAGCTAAAGAATCAGGCAAAAGTCGAAGATGGGAATAAGGGACATCAATTAAATCAATTAAGATGAAGAATCCATGATAAAAATGGTTGACTTGGCGGCAATTCTCATGTTCATTGTAACACTGAGGCTAAAGCTAATACTATTAATAATAATAATAATGATGATGATAAAGATGATGAGGATGATAGTGATGGTCATCATGACAATAATGGTAATGATAATGATGATAATAATAATGATGATGGCAATGCTGCTGCTGATGATAATGATGATTAAAATAATAATGGTAATAACAATCCAGTGATGATGAAAATTATAATATATTGATAATAAAAAATGGTAATAACAATAATAGAATTGATAATAATAATATCAACGCTGATAATATAAGTTATCATAATGATGATAATGAAAATATGATGATTGTAATGATAATGATAATAATGATAATGGTAATAATGATAATAATAGTAATGATAATTATAATAATGATAATGATGATGATAATAACAATAATGATGATAATGATAATGATAATAATGATAATAATAATAATATTGATAATAACAACAACAGTGATGATAATGATAATTATGAAGGTAATAATAATAACAACAACAGTGATGATAATGATAATTATGAAGGTAATAATAATAACAATAATGTAGATGATAATGATGATAATAACAACAATAATGATAAAGATAACAATGATACTAATAAATGTAATGATGATGATGGAAGTAATCATAATGATAACAGCGACAATAAAAACAGTACTGCTTCTACCTTACTAATAGTAATAATGGTAATGATAATAATGATAGTGATGATAATGAAGTACCAATTGTGATAATGGCAAAATTAACAAAAACAACAACAACAACACATGCAAACCCATCTAAGCTCAGAATTCCAAATTCTTGAGAAAGGCAGAAGGCACTCCGGCGCATTACCGAAGCGCCTTGGAAGGTTGGCGTAAGAATCAATGTTTCCTTCACTGTAATAGTGACAGAAGACAAAGGTTTATAAAATATTTTCTTTTATTTTGACTTGTTTTGGAAGATATTTTACTTAAGGGTGTGTGTCTACTTTCTCCTCGTTTTTTGGGATTATATTTAGGAATTTTCAGTACACGGGTAAAAAAAAAAAAAAAAAAAGGATTTGCAATCTTTACTTACTGAACATTGGCGAGGAAATGTTCTAATTTATATTGAAACGTATTTCGTGATGCAAATTACGACTGGGCAGTATAATGAAATTTACAGTGATTAGCATCTTTCTGTAATATTAAGTCGTTAGTGACATCAGATATGCTAATCGTTTTCAGCTCCGATGTAAAATAAGTATGATGCTTTGATTAATTTCCTTCTTTAAAATGTGTATTTTGAGTATATCTATCGCTATGATTGATGACAATCTTCTTATGGTTATCGTAATTTTGTGGTATTTTTTTAATCAACAGTAACATTATTATAATTATCACCATCATCATTACTATCATTATTATTGATATCATCACTATCATTGTCATCAATAACGCCCTTATCATCGTTGTTTTCATAATGATGTCGAGTTATAGGACAGCCTAGATTGTTAACATTTAAATAAGTGGTAACAGTAATTTGACATCAATAAAAAGAACAGGGCACTGCATCGTTCTCTGTCATACCGATCTCCCTTATGAAGTGCCATACGATAAAGCTGGGAGAGAGACCTAAAATTCTATCATGTGCGCAAAAAACGTACTTCTGATCTTGAAGATATCTCGGTACACATGGTCGAAGTAGAATAACTTCTTCCATAATGCAGTTGTCACTTCTTAACAAGGAGACCACATGGTGAGTCGCAGTAATGGTCTTTAATTCCCGACGAGGAATAGCAGCCATAACAATCACCTGCAGCGAAAAATGCGCCGCCGGGTCTTCTTAGAACTAATCAGCTTGGTATTCGTCTCTTACAGCGTGGTATTCTAATGGTTTTTAAATATTAGGCAAATCTGCATTTCCAAACCTCTTGGTGCAGGTTGCTTCTCGTCACCAATAAGTATTTTCTCTGTATGCTATCGTTATTTTTTTTTGCAAGGATTAAGGGATTCTGTGCCTAATAAGCAAATATAGAAATCCAAGAGTTTTTGTATCTGTTCAGATCAGATTATTTAGAAGTTCTTCATATCTATTCTTAGGTCTAAGAGTCCACATAGAAATAAAAGACTGAAAAAAATGTGGATACAAGTAGTTTCATTTTTAGCGTTTAATATGGTCATAGTAACCTGGCAATACACAACATTTTCCTCCGTATAACATACAAGGAGTTTCATAAATGTCTTAGGAAAACATAGCAGAGTGTTATACTGCTCTGCCGGCTGTAGACTTGCCATCCTCCTGGGCGGCGCTATAACATAGGCATCTCGTGAATCTTAAAGAAACTGCATCCTACAAAGAACAGAAAGGTACATGCCTAACCAAAAGTGAGAAGTTGATATCCATCCGCGATCATTTTACATAAACAGAACTCTTAAACCGCCTGTTCTTTATACGTGAACATTCGCTTCTCACACCAAATCGACGCTCGTAGAACATACACTAACTGCAGACTTTTCATACGTGTCACTCCTTTAGCAAATGAAGTTGGGAATGAAACATCTCGTCAGTTTCGAAAGTGCAAGATTTTTTGGAGAGTGACGAGGGAATAAAGCATTTGCATATACTGAATATTGCAACAAACCGTGGTATCAGACCAAACATATGATAAAAAGGATGATATTATTGTTGACAATAACATAAGAATTATAATAATGATAATAGTAATCAAATAATAATAATTATGAGTAAGATTATGATAATAACATGGAGATGATGATAACAATAATGATATAAAGATAAAAAACAAATCAACAGCAATAAGAATGGTATAATGATGATGATGATCATAATGATAATAATGATAATAATATTGATATTAATGATAATGATAAAAAAATGGTAATAATGATATTGATAATAACAATAATGACAATAATAAATAATGATAATGATAAACAATAATGATAAGAATAATGGTAATAATAAAAGTAATTATAATAATAATAATAAAGATAATAAAACAAAAATAATGATACGATAATAATGATGACAATATTAAAGATGATAATGATAGAAAAGCAGAGGTAACAATAACAATAAGAGTAATAAGGACGACGGTAAGAAAAGAATAATGATAATGTGCATAATAATAGTAACAATAGTAACAATGATGTTAATAATAACAATAATGATAATGATGATGATGATGATGGTAATGATGATGATGGTGATGATGATGATGATGATGATGATGATGATGATGATGATGATGATGATGATAATAACACTGATAATAATAATAACAACAACAACAATAGAAATAATAATAACATGAAAATAAAAATAGTAAAGGAGATAATAATAATCATACTAC
>NW_020869093.1:15203-20203 GCF_003789085.1 Penaeus vannamei | reverse complement strand
ATACACATGCCCATGATACACATATACGTAAATACACATGGGCAGAATATACGTATACATAAATACACATACTATGCTCATAAATACACACAAATACACATGCGGGGAATTCGTAAATACATAGATAAACATACATACGCTTACATACGGATATGTGCGCACGACATACATAAACAAATTTGTATACAGGATGTTGATAATGTTTATTTAGTCTGCCATGATAAATGAACAGGATCGTTCACAAAATTATAAAAAAGTCATACTTAGAAGCAGAAATTATATATACACACAAAGGATATTCAAAGACACGTTAGGACCACGTGGCAGGTAAAGGTAAGCCTACACACGTGCACACTTTCATACTTATATCTATAATTTTTCATACTTTTAGCTATACTTCTATCCGTATTTGTCTGTTTGTCTGCCTCTCTTTCTGTGTCTATCTCGTTTTGTACATCTTTGTAAATGTAGAATGGTCAGTGTATTTATCTGGTTATCCTTGTGTTTATTAATCTTTATCAACACTGACATAGAGTTACATCTATATCTATAACTATTTAATTACACATAGTTATCCATTTGATATACAGAGAAAGACACGTACAAATGTACACACACACACACACACACACACACACACACACACACACACACACACACACACACACACACACACACACACACACACACAACACACAACACACACACACACACACACACACACACACACACACACACACACACACACACACATACATATATATATATAATATATATATATATAATATATTATACCATATGTTTACTTGCTAGCCTGTCTGCCGTCCATATACACCCACAACCCAAGCGCCAGCACATCATTTCACAACCAAAGCATACATACTCCCTGTTGACCAGTCTGACCAGTCGTTATCCGAACACATTTTCCCCTTCGATGCAACAAATCATTAAAAGGTTGGAGGGTGCCAAGATGCCCAGTGCCAAGTTGCTGCCCTTTCTCTCGCTGGCACTTCCGGCCGAGGGTGTCTGGCGGTGTCTAAACAGCTGACTGGGAGACAAAGAGGATCGTGAATCATGTTTTTTTTTAGGGGGGGGGTTTTTATTGTGTCATTCATTTATTTATTTATTCATTTTATTTAGGTCCTTATTATAATATTCCCTAATTAGGATTATTTGTATCATACATCTGTACTCTCTCTTTCTCTTTATATATATATATATATATATATATATATATATATATATATATATATATATATATATATATACATATATATATATATATATACATAGTATGTGTGTGTGGTGTGATGTGTGGTGTATGTGTGTGGTGTGTGTGTGTGTGTGTGTGTGTGTGTGTGTGTGTGTGTGTGTGTGTGTGTGTGTGTGTGTGCGTGTGTGCGTGTTGTGTGAATGAGTGCTTGTGTGTGCGGGCGCGCCTGTGTGTGTGTGCTTGTGCGTGTGTGTGTATACGTGTGTGTATATATATACATACATATACATATATGTACACATAAACAGGTTTAACCTAAGCATTCTTTACTATCCTTCTCTCTCTCTATCCCTAAAGTTCCACCCAGACAAGAAATGATTTCAAGGAGAGGCCAGAGACGAAGGTGGAGGGGGGGAGGGGGTCAACGGAGGAGAGAAAAGGGGAGAGGAGTGGGGGGCTGAGGAGGGAGGGGAGAGTGGGGGTGAGGGATTGAGGAGGGTGGGGAGTCGGGGGGGGGGGGACTGAGGAGGGAGGAGGGAGAGTGGGGGTGAGGGAATGAGAGGGAGGTGGGGTCGGGGGGGGAGCTAAGGAGGGAGGGGAGAGGAGTAGGGAACTGAGGAGGGAGGGGGAGGGGGAGGAGGAGAGAGGGGAGACGGGGGGGGTGAAGGAGTACTGCAAGGGGGCCGTGTAAATCAAAGACACTCTTAAGACTGGACGAAGACATTGTCGCGAACACGGAGGGCGGAGGAGAGAGAAGGAGAGGAGGAGAGAGGAAGAGAGAAATGTTATGGGAGAGAAAAGGGATGGGAATATGCTGAGGATTTAAGACACACACACTACCCTACATACTGACACACAAACGCACAACCATACACATTAACACACATACAATGACACATACATAACCATACAACACCACACCACCACAACACACCCACAGACACACAACCATACACATTGACATACACACATACATAACAATACACACACACACACACACACACACACAACACACACCACACACACACAACCATACACATTGACACACACACACACAACACAACAACCACAACCAAACACACCCACACACAACATACACATTGACACACACAACACTGACACATAGCTAATCACAATAACAATACGCACTAATAATAAAAAAACAATACCCTATGAAATTTCTATCTTATTTACTACTATGTCTTGTTTGTTGTTTACAGGCTCGTTATTTTTTGAATGTCTATCTATCTATCTATCTATCTATCTATCTGTCTGTCTATCTATCTATCTGTCTATCGTCTATCTATCTCTATCTATCTATCTATCTATCTATCTATCTATCTATCTATCTATCTATCTATCTATCTATCTGTCTATCTATCTATCTATCTATCTATCTATCTATCTATCTCGAAGGAATGTGTAGAAAATGCTCGAACTTATGGAATCCTTTTCTCCGGTTTCTTTAAGGAAATGTTCGTAGACGTCCTTAAAGAAATCCCTTTTAAGACGTCCAGATAATTACTTGACGGACAATAGGGAAACAATTAAAAAAAAAAAAAAAAAAAAAAAAAAATGGGTTTCACTTTCCTTTCAATTCGCTTTCTCGTTTTTATGTCTTATTTGTTTCCTTTTTCTTTTTTTAATGTTTTTCTTTTAGCGTCGATTTTTAAAAAAAAATTTTTTTTTTTTAATTCTATCTGTAATTTTATGTTCTTTTTTTATACTTTCCTTCTTCTTTCTTTGTCTTCTTTACTGATGTTTTCTTTTCGTTTTCCATTCATTATTTTTTTGTCCGTTCTTCTATTCCATATTTCCCTTCTCCTCTTTCATCCCGTTTCTCCTGTTTTGATCTTCCAGTCCCTCTTCTTCCCTTCCTCATCTTTCTCTTCTTCTCTCCTCCTTCGCTTCCTCCGTCCTCCTCCTCCTTCACTTCCTTCGTCAACCTCGTCTTCCTTCTTCGCTTCCTGTTGTTCTCCCTCTTACTTCTGGTTCTCCTCTTCCTAATCTTCGTCGTCGTTCTTCTTCTCCTCCTCTTCGTCTTTCGATACTCCACCCTCCCTTTTTCATTCCCTTTCCTCTCCCTCCTCCCTTTCCCCATCTCTTCCGCCTCCTCCTCCTTTCCTTTCCCCTCCCCCTCTTTCCAATTCCCCTTCCTCCTTCTCCTCCACCCCTCCCCAGTCCTCCTCAATCCCCCTCCCTCCATTTCCCCTTTCTCTCCCTCTCCTCCTCCCCCCCCTCCCCTCCATTTCCCTTTCTCCCCTTCTCCTCCTCCATTCCCCCTTCCTTCCATTTCCCCCTCCCTCCTCCTCCTCCCCCCCTTTTCTTCTTCCTCCTCCTCTCCTATCCTCCTCCTCCCCCTCCATTTTCCCCCTCCTCCTCCTCCCCCTCCATTCCCCCCTTTTTTCTTCCTCTTCCTCCTCCTCCTCCTCCCCTCCTCCTCCTCCTCCTCCTCCTCCCCCCCCCCAACAAGAGGTCTAGCCGGGGTCAGACGCGGGTGCCTGGGGTCAGCAGGCCTTTCAACACAAACAAAGAACCTATAGAATGTTCAGTCTCTGCGGTCCCCTCATTATGTTACCATACATGTTACTCCTTGCGTGTGTGCGTGTGTGTGTGGGAAGGGGGTGGGGAGGGTAGTGGGGAGGGGGGGAGAGGCGGGCGTGTGTGGGAAGGGGGTGGAGGAAGTGTAGAGGGAAGGGGGAGGGTGGGGAGGGGAGTGTGTGTGCGTGTGCGGGGGAGGGAGGGTGATGTTTGTGGTGCGGAGGAGGAGGGGAGGGGGAGGAAGGAATGTGTTATGAGGGGGTGGGGGTGTCAGGGGGCGCGCGCGCGCGTGTGTGTGTCATTATCTACACACACACACACACACACAACACCACACACACACACACACACACACACACACACACACACACACACACACACACACACACATATATATATATATATATATATATATATATATATATATATATATATATATATATATAATATATATATATATATATATATATATATATATATATATATACATATATATATATATATACATATATCATATTATATTTTTTTTTTGGGGGGGGGGATAGTCCTAAAATGGATTTGGAAACTATTTTGCCATCCAGTCTTCTTGACAGTTAGATATTGAAAATAAGAAAAGAAGAAGAAGAAAAGAAAAGAAAAAACACTAAGCATGTTGCTGTCAAACCCATTCAATTGCAAGGTAATCTCTGAAAATGTTGGTTCTCTCTGCCTCATGGTAACCATAGGCTCCTCATGGGTCGTGCTGCCGAGTCGTCCAATAGGATAATAAAAGTACCTCCATGGGTGGTCGTGGTAGGATATGGGGGGAGGGGGGTAGGGGAGAGAGGGGGGGGGGAGTGTAAGGGAAGGGGGGAGGGGTTGGTGGGAGGGGGGAGATAGGGGGATGGCTGGGGAGGTAGGGAAGGGGAGGGGAGTTGGTAGGAGAGGGAGAGAGAGGGGGTGGTTGGGGAGGGTAAGGGGGGTAGGTGGTTAGGGAAGTGGGGGGATGGGGGAAGTGATTGGAGAGGGTGTGGGGAGGGGGGGAGGTGGTAAGGGAGTGAGGGAGAAAAGAAGTGGTTGGGGAGGTAAAGGAAAGGGGAAAGGTGGCAATGGAAGTGGGAGGGGAAGGGGAGTAGCAAGGGGAGGGTAAGGGAATGTGAGGTGCTAGGGCAGGGGAAGGGAGGGGGAGGAGGACAGCTGATAAGGAAGGGTAAGGGAAAAGGGGATAAGTAGTGGTAGGGGAAGGAAGGGAAAGGGAGGGAACACG
>NW_020869093.1:5203-10203 GCF_003789085.1 Penaeus vannamei | reverse complement strand
GAGAGGAGTGAGAGGGAAGGGAGGAGACGGGAAGTGGAAGGGGAGAGAGGGGAAGAGTGATAGGGACCAAATGAGAGGGGAAGGGGAAGAGAGGGAGGCGTGAGAGGGGAGGGGAAGAGAGGGGGAGCGGGAAAAAGCGGTGGCGGGGGAAGAGAAGGAATGGAGGAGGAGGGGGAGAGAGGGGTAAAGGAGAGAGGAAGAAAAGTGAGAGGGATATAGGAGAGAGGAGAAGGGAGGGTGAGAGGAGAGGGGTAAAAGGAGAGAGGGGAAGGGCTAGAGGAGGAGTGGGGGAGAGGAAAGGGAGAAAAGGAAGAGGTGGGAAAAACAAGGGGAATAGGAGAAGGGAAAGGAATTTGCCACGATACTGGGTAGCGGGGAGCAGGTAGGGGAGGGAAGGGGAAAGTAAAGAGTGGACAAAGGGGGGGGAGGGCGGAGAAAAAGGGGAAGGAGAGGAGAATGGGGGAAAGAGACGAGGGAGACGGAGAGGGAATGAGAGGGGAGACGGGGAGGGAGAGGGGAGTGGCGGAGGAGGGGGAGACTGGAGAGATGGCGGGGAGGGAATAGGGGAGTGACGGGGGAGGGGAGGGGAAATGAAGGGGGTGAGGAATAGGGGATAGTGACGGGGGAGGGGAGAGGGGAATGAAGGGGTTGGGGAAGAGGGGGGGAGGAGGAGACCGGACAGAGATTGCGTCATCTCTCGTGAATCGCATGAGTTCAGAATTGATTCAGCAAAAACACAAAGTAGAAGCAGATAGAGTGATATGCGTTAACTATTATATAATTGTAGATAATCAGTTGATAAGTGATAAGACCCATGTCGTTAAACGTTCCACACAAGCTCACACACACATAAAAAAAAACATACACACATTACACCATCCTCAAACAACACACACACTACACCACACACACAAAAAAAAAACAGACAACACACAAACACATACACACATCACTCAAAAAACAAAACAAACAACCAGACCAAACACACACACACACATACATGCACATACACAAACTCACTCACTCTCTCTCTCTCTATCATCACAACACAGACACACACGACACACACCACACACACACACACACACAACACCTCAACACACACACACAACACCAACACAACACAACACACACAACAAACACACACACACACACACAAACATCCTCCACACACACACACACACAACAAATCAGAACTCACCCACACACAACCAACACATCACAGATACACACATCACACAAAACACATCCTCAAAACACAACACACAAACAAACATACATCAAACACCTACAAAAAAAATTCAACAGATATTAACAAAGAAATTGAAAGAAAAAGAATTAAAGATAAAAAAAAGCTATACACAGATTTTCCCTATTTCCCCTCATCTCCTCTTCCCCTCTTCCTCTCTCTTCCATCTTCCGCGTCCAAGCCGACACGCCGGCTTCTGCACTGCCTCGAAAGACATTAGGTCAAGGCGTCACCTGCACCCGCCCCTGACCGGGATGTGCACAGCTTGACGTTTCCAGATTTTAGAAGAGTTAAAAAACATTATTTTTCCATTGATCTGTACTCAGGCAAATATTCCTTTTTGCGTTTTATGTATGTATGCACACACCGTACACACACGCTTGCGCTACGACACACACACACAACACACATATGATATTTGTATATTTGGTATATATAATATATATATATATATATATATATATTAACTATACTATATATATATATATATACTCAGATATGAATATATATATTATATATTATTGAGTGATTAGGTAATTAGATAATGTAGATATAAATGTAGTAGATAATTATAGTAAGATAGAGAGATAGATGGAAATAAAAATAGGTTTTTAGATGGATAGAAAAGATGTATAGAGATGCATTAGATTAAAATCGGGTTAGATAGAAATAGATATTATACAATAAGAAAGCTAGAAGATGGACACATAGATAGACTGACATATAGACAGATTAGATTAAAGACAGACTGATAGATAGCAAAGACAGAAAGAAAGGAGAGAAAAAAGATAGATAGATAGTATAGAGAGATTAATTAATAAAATAGTTAAACAGAATAAATACGTATAGATAGATGGATAGATTAAATAGAAAATAGATAAATAGATAAATAGATAGATAGATAGATAGAATAGATAGATAAGATAGAAGATAGATAGATATGATAGATAGATAGATAGGATAGGTATAGATAGATAGATTGGCTATGATTAGACTATGTTACTTAATATAATAGATTATAATAGACAAATAGATAAATAGATAAATAGATAAACTAAAGTAAATAGATAAATAGGATAAATACGATAAAAACACCATGATGATAGATAAATAGATTAAATAGATAAATAAGATTAAATTGGATAAGATGGATAAGATGATTAAATGGATATTAAATGGATAATGGATAAATGGATAAATGGATTAATGGAAATAAATGGAAATAACATGGATAAATGCGATAAATGGATTAAAATGGATAAATTGGATGTAATTGGATGAATGGTATGAATGGATGAATGGATGATATGGAGATGAATGATGAATGGATGAATGGTGAAATGGATGGATGATGAATGGGCAGAATGGATGACATGGAATGGAATGGAATGAATAGGATGAATGGCATGAATGGATATGAATGGATGAATTGGATGAGATGGATTGATGGATGAATGATGAATGTGGATGATATGGATGAATGGATGAATGGCATGCACTGGATTGAATGGATTAAATGGACATATAATGGTATAAAATGGTATGAATGGATGAATGGATGAATGGTGAATGGATGAATGGGATTTGGAAATGGATAAATGGATAAATGGATAAATGGATAAATGGCAATAATGGATAAATGGTAGAATGGCATGGATGGATGATATGGATAAATGGATTAAATGGCATGGAATGGATGAATGAATCGAACTTTGGATAAATGTGATAAATGGACATAAATCGGTGAATGGCAATATGAATGGATGATGGTATAATGGATGAATGGAATTGACATGGATGAATGGATTTACAATGGATAAATGGATTAAATGGATAATATGGATAAATGGCATAAATGGATAAATGGAATAAAGGATATTAATGGATAAATGGATAAATTGGATAATGGATTAAATATGAAGATGAATGGATTTAAATTGAAATAATATGGATTTAGATGGATAAAATGGATAAATGGTAAATAGGAATAAATGGATAAATGGATAAATGGGATACATATTGGTAAATGGAATAATATGGATAAATGGATATAATGGAATGAAAATTGGATAATATGGGATAAATGGGATAAATGGATACCAATGGATAAATGGATAAATGGATATCAATGGATAAATGGATAAGATGGATAAATGGTTAAAATTGGTTAAATGGATAGATGGATAGATGGATAAATGGGTAAAATGGAATAATAATGGAATAAATGGATGAATGGATGCAATAGTATGAATGAATAAATGATAACATGGATAAATGGATAAATGGCGATAAATGGTAAATGGATAAATGTAAATGGATAATGGGATAATATTGGTATTAATAGGATGAATAGATAATAGATATAAATAGATTAAATAGATAAATTAAAGATAGATTAAATAGATAAATAGCATTAAATAGATAAATAGATACAATAGTATAAATAGATAAATAGATAAATAGAATAAATAGCATAAATAGATAAATAGGATAAATAGATAAATAGATTAAATAGATAAATAGATAAAATTAGATAAATTGGATAAAATTGGAATAATATAGATAAAATAGATAAATAGGTAAAACAATAGGCTAATAATAGATTAGATGGCCTAGAGATAACTAGATAGTTAGATTTAAATAGAATAAATAGATTGAACTACCCTGAGATAAATTGTATAGATAGCATAAATAGATAAATAGATAAATAAGATAAATATGATGAAATTACATGAGGTATAATGGATCAGTATTGAGACTAAATAGATAAATAGATTAAATAGATTGAAATACATGAGATTAAATGGATAGATAGGAAAAATTAAAAACAAAAAAAAATTTTTTTTTTTTTAGGATAAAATAGGAATTAAATTAGATGAATTAACATTGAGATAAATGGATAGATATGATAAATAGATAAATAAGATAAAATAGATGAATTTACATGAGATAAATGGATAGATTAGATTAAATAGATAAATAGGATAAATAGATGATACATGATGATTAAATGGATAGATAGTACTAAATAGATAAATTAGATAAATAGATGAATACTATGAGATAAATGTCGTGATAGATAGATAAATAGATAAATAGATAAATAGAGATGAATATAGATAAATAGATAAATATGAAAATAGATGAATACATGAGATAAATGGATAGATAGATAAATAGATAAATAGATAAATAGATGAATACAGAGAATAATGATAGATGATAAAATAATAAGATCAATAAATACGGGAATAAAGGGATAATTGGAAATAGATAAAATAGATAAAGTAGAGGATATCATGAAGATAATGTAGTAGATAATAAATAGATAAATAGGATAAATATATGAATACATGAGATCAAATAGATAGATAGATAAATAGATAAATAGATAAATAGATTGGAATAGATAGATAATACATGATAGATAATTAAGATAATATAGATAGGAATAATGATACAGGGGAGAGTGAAAGTGATTATGATAGATAAATAGATAAATAGATACATAGATTGAATACATGAGAAAATTGGATAGATGAGATAAATAGATAGATAGTGAGGTAAAATAGATGAATTACCTATGAGATAAATGGATTAGAATTATGAAACATTAGATATAATACGATATAATAGATGAATACAGAGATTAAATGGATATATAGATATAACTAGATAATTCAGATATTAACGTAGTGATACATTAGTATAAAATAGTATTAAATATATTATTAGATGAATAGATACAATT
>NW_020869092.1:193587-198587 GCF_003789085.1 Penaeus vannamei | reverse complement strand
TGCCTCGAAGAAGAATGATAATGACGATAATGATAATAAAAATATTATGATAATGATATAAATTATAATAACAACAACAGTAAAAACAGTGATAATAATTGTCACTATCATTATCATTATAATTATTTCATTATTATCATCATCATTACGATTATTATTATTATTATTTTATTTTTATCATTATCACTATTATTAGCATTATTATTGATATTTTTATTGTTATCATTGTTATTGTTATCATTATCAAAATCATTTGTTTTATTATCATTATTATCATTATCAGTATTATTACTTTCATTATCAACATTATTTTTGTTATTATCATCATTATTGTTATTACTCAGTTTCTATTATTAATATCATTATATTTTGTATCATTATCGTGACCACTATTATCGTTATCATCATCATTATTACTATGAGTATCTTTGTTATTGTTATTATTTTCATTATTATCATTATTATTATTATGATTATCTTTATTTTTGTTAGTATTTTCATTATTAGCGTTATTATTTTTATGATTATCTTGATTGTTATCATTTTCATTATCATCATTATCATTGCTGTTGTTGTTATCATTTTCCTCATTATTCTAGTTCTTGTTATTATTATCTTTATTATCATCCTATTATTATTATTATCTTATCATTATCATTATTATAATTTTGTTGTCATTATCATCAATACCATCATTATCTTTATTCCTACTCCTCTACCTCCATTTTTTTATCATTATTATCCTACCTCCTCCTACTCCTTCTATTATTCATCCACTTTCTCCTTCTTTTTTTGTCATTTTCTACTTCTCCTTCTCCTTATTTTTCTTCTTCTTTTACTTCCTCTCCTTCTCCTAATACCCTTCTTTCCCCCGTGCATCTTGTCCTTCTCTTCCACTTCCTCTCTTTTCTCTCCCTCCTTCTCCTCTTTAATTCCCTCTTCGTTTACTACTTCTATTTCTCCAACTCTTTTTTTTCTCTCCCTCTCCTATTCCTCCTATTTCTACCTCTCCCTAACCTTCTCTTCCCCTTTCGCCTATTCCTCGTTCTCATATAAACTGAGAATCAAGGCTAGAAAAAAAAATGCTTCCGACCCACAAGGAAAATGTAAGTGTGACTGCTTACTCCGCATTTCAGAGAGGTTGTAATACGTGCCAGGAATATTACCGCGGTCTTGGACCCTGGAGTAAAATTTCTCTCGCCCTCTCCCTTCTGAGTGTGCAGGAGTAAGCGTGTGTGCGTGTGTGCGTGTGTGTGTGTGTGTGTGTGTGTGTGTGTGTGTGTGTGTGTGTGTGTGTGTGTGTGTGTGTGTGTGTGTGTGTGTGTGTGTGTGTGTGTGTGTGTGTGTGCGTGTGTGTGTTTACATCGTACCTGCCCACACAAACGCGGCATCAGTACACAAAATCCACGCTTTTCTCCCCTCCCTTCGACCTTCCTTCCCAGTGCCTTTGACGATCCGAAGAGAGAAGCCGCCGCCCCTGGATGCCAGACCCGCAGAGCCGCCATTTGCTGTGCCATGCCAAGAGGCTCTCCTTCCAAGATGGCGGGTCCCAGCGTCTTATTGACTCGCAGGTCTACAGCGTCTTCTAAGCACACCGGCCGAGCTTCCGGGGGCCGGCGGGAGCGTGGACTTAAACTATCTAATTAATTTGCGTTAATTATTTATGTTTGTAATTGTTCATCTGGGTTGTTTGTTCATTATTTTTGTCCTTTTTTGAGTCGTTATATTTTTGTCTGTCTGTTGGGTTTTTGAGAACAATATTCATAAGTGATTATTCTAATTAACTTATTGTAAGTATGTTAATAAGTTTGTTTACTTATCTTGTTTATTATCTATCTATTTCCACTTATTCATGTATTCATTTACTTATCTATCCTAACAAGATCAAAGCAAAGAGAGAATAGAAATCTCCAATTTGGAATATTCCATGCATTCTATTCGTGATATCTTCTAGTGGTAAAGGGTTGTCATATTTTTTTTCTTATGTATTTTCATTTTTTTCTGTTTTCCTTCTAATTGATTATCTTTTCCTAAGCACTATGGTTTCATTATCGGCAGTATTCCCCTTAAACATCTTCCTTTTTTCCTTTTTCTCTTTTGAATGATGATAATGATGATAATGATAATTATCATTATTATCATAACAATACTACTAATTACTACTACTAATAATAGTAATGATGATTGCAACAATAATGATGGTAGTAATAATAAAAATAATAATAATGATGATGATGATGAAGATGATAATAAAAATGATAATGATTATGATGATCATAATAATAATAATAATAATAATGATAATAATAATAATATAATAATAATCATAATGATAATAACAATAATAATGATATAATAATAATAATAATATAATAATAACAGTAATAATGATAATAATGATAATAATAATATAATAAAATGATGTTAAACACATCAATAATGATAACGATGATATTCATGAATAAATATAATGAATAATAATGATAAGATAATTAATATAACATCAATAATGTTGATAATAGTACTTTGCATTATAGTTCTGATTGTTTCTTTCGTCCGTTGGTTCACACACATACGCATACACACACTCACACACACACACACACACACACACACACACACACACACACACACACACACACACACGGACACGCTCACACACACACACAACACACACACACACACACACACACACACACACACATACACACACACACACACACACACACACACACACACATACACACACACACACACACACACACACATACATACTCGTACATACACATGCATACAGGTATCACCATTTTACGAATCTCTTAGAGTCATATTCTTTATCTTATCTTATTATTAATATCATTATCATTTTTACTATATCTTCTATCGTTATCATTATTACTATCATCATTATTACCGTTTTTGTTGTAAGTATTGTTATTGTTATTATCTTTTTATCATTATCATTGTTGCTGTTGCTGTTTTGTTGTTTCTATTCTGATTACCATCATTATCATTATATATCCTCATACTGTCTTTATCATCATCATTATCATCATATTATCGTTATGAAATGATATAATTCTTTCTTCGAGGCAATTTACACTTGAAGACCGTCAGTCGAGGGGGGGGGGGGTTAGAAGGAAGATGATAGGAGAAGGAGAGAGGAAGAGAGAGAAGAAAGGGGACTGAACGAAGAAAAGGGGAAGAGGGGGGAAAGGGAGAGGAAGGTCGCTCAAAGAGAAGAGGGGCATGGGTAAGGGGAAGGGGGAAAGGGAGGGCAAGTAGAGGGGACCTGAAGACGAAAGAGGGATGGGGAAGGTGAGAGGGAGGGGAGGAGGGGCCAGAGGGGTTCAGAGAGAAAAGAACAGGATGGGGAGGGAAGGAAGGTGGCTAAGGGAGCGAAGAAGGAAGAGGGGCAGAGAGGAGGGATTTCAGGAAGATTTGGGAGGATGAGAGGGAAGGAGAAGTACCTAGAAATAATGGTAACAGTAATAATAATGAATAATGATGATTATAATGAAAATGATAAGGATAATAATAATGATAATGATAATAATAATAATAATAATATAATATAATAATAATAATAATATAATAATAATAAAAGAATAATAACTAATGATTCTAATAATAGTAATAATGTAATAATAATAGTAATAATGATTCTAATAATAATAGTGATAATATTTACAAAACTTACAATAGTAGTAGTGATGCTATTGTAGTAGCAGTAGTAATAACATTGGTAATGATAATATTAATAATGATGTTAATAGCAACAATAATGATAATGATGATAATAATGATAATAGTAATAATGATAATAATGATAATGATGATAATGATAATGATAATAATGATAATAATAATAATGATAGCAATAACAACACTGATAATAATAATATTAATGATACTAGTCGTAGTGACAATAATAACAATGACAACAATAATGATGATAACAGTAATAATAATAGCAATAATGATAATAATAATAATATAATAATAATAATAATAATAATAATTGTAATAATGATAATTTAATAATGATATGATAATAACAACAAAAATAACAACAGCAATGATAATAATATTAGTAATGATAATGATAACAATCATGATGATGATGATAATAATGATAACAAAATGATCGTAGCAAAACAAAATAGATATACCATAATCTATATTATAATTCTACTTGTTTTTCGTCCGCTTGTCCGTTCATCTGTTATGATAACATTTTATGCTTGAAATTCTATTTCATTTAAAATTGAAACAAAAAGTTTGAATAGTTTTTGTATAAATTTGTTATTTTATCCTTAGAATCATATTCCATATCAATGCGAAGTTCAATTCAATTCATGTAGATGCAAAATGGGGTAGTAATTGACAATATAAGTATTATACACACACACACACACAACACACACACACACACACAACACACACACACACACACAACACACACACACACACACACACACACACACACACACACACACACACACACACACACACACACACACACACACACACACATATATATATATATATAAACACACACGCAGACACACAAACAAACACACACACACAACACACAAACACACACACATACACACAAACACACACACACACAAACAACACACACAACACACAAACAACACACCACACAAACACACACACACACAAACAAACACACAACACACACACACACATCTATAAAATTCTATTCTTATTCTAACTCGTTATTGTTGTTATTTTCATCAATGCGCTTGTTATTGTTATTACTATTATTGTTATCATTATCATTATTGCCGTTGGTGCAGTTGGTTGGTTTGTTTTTATTATTATATTATCATTATAGTTGTTGTTATTATTATCATTAGTATGATAGTTATTATTATTATCATTAAAATCATTTTTTTTATTATTATTATCGTCATTAACATTTTCTTCGAGGCAAGTACGTTGCACTGAAGTTGTGAGACCGCCATCTTATGCAC
>NW_020869092.1:173587-178587 GCF_003789085.1 Penaeus vannamei | reverse complement strand
CTTCATTTTCATCTTCACTTTTTTCACCATCATCATCATCATTACCATCCATCACGGGAATCGTTATCATAATTGTTATCATCATTTCTATGCAACATTTCCTGCATTAACACTATGATTATTTCGGCGATTTTAGTATTGCTATTATTACAATCATCACCCGGAGTGTCGTTATTACCTAATCAGTGAATTTCCAATTATTACTATTATTAACTATTATTAACTTCATCCTTGATGTAATAAAAGCAGCATTAGAAGAGCCAAGATTATCATATATTCTTTACGCATTTTTCTTTTTCTCTTTTTCATTTTTTTTTTTTTTTTTTTGTCTTTTTCTTGCACCTCGTCTTATTCATATATTCTTTACGCATTTTTCTTTTTCTCTTTTTCATTTTATTTTTTATTTATTTTTTTTTCTTATTTTTTCTCTCTCTTCCTTTGATAACAGAGTACTTGTATTGTTGGACATTTCTTCTTCTTCCTTACACTCTCCTCATATATTTTTCATGGTACTCCTCTTCCTCTTCGTATTTACCTTTTCTTATATATTTCGCATTTTTGCCCTCCCCTTTTCATTTTCTGAAATAGCTATAATTTTTTTTTCCTTTTGCTTATTTTCCTTTCTCCTTTTTGTCCCTCACCCTTGTTCTTACACTTGTTTTTATTATTTTTCTCTATATATTCTTCATAACATATCCTAATCACTCAATTATTCTGAATTAAGTAAATAAACAAAACAAAGCAAAGCAAGAAATTAAAACCGGCAAGCATAATTTGTCGATATTTGAATTTGTTATTTGTTACAAGTGGTCTAGAATTCTTTTATGGATTTATGAAAGGGATAAATATTGTTTCTCATACTGCTATCACCTCCATCTTGCATTTCCTCATGTCGATACGCCTTTATTCACCTTCATTTTCCATTGAGTGTTGAAGCTAAAGATGCCTTTACTTACACTTGTGAATCTCTCTCTTGACTCGAAGAAAATGCGTGAATTATGAAGACGCATGATGACATGATTTAAGATTTGATAAGTTTTATTATTGTGCGCTCTCAAAGGAATTTCAAAACACGCTCCCATTAAGGCCAAATTTCGACCGAAGAATCACACCATTATAGGCTCTGCTGCAGAAAATAATAACTTATTTATGACGATATAAAGCAGAAACTCGAACCTGGAGTAGTGTAATATAACTCATGGGTTATCATTACTAAGACTATTACAAAGTAAATGTTTGATTCATTCACCATTTAGCACCTAATTCTGCCCCAAACATCCCTGACTTGCACTTCCTATGTTTATATTTTTCTCTTTTTATGGTTTGATTAGAGCGTGTTTTTATTCTGAGTGCGTGTGCTGATCCTGAGGTTTCAGCATGGAAGGGATCAGCAAGTGTTTATCTACTCTTAAAAATACACCCAACGTAGAGTGTGTACGAAGTATATATTATGCATACATATGTGTATATATATATAGTATATATATATATATATATATATAATATATAATATATAGATGTGTGTGTGTGTGTGTGTGTGTGTGTGTGTGTGTGTGTGTGGTGTGTGTGTGTACATGTATATACATATATACGTATATTTATATATAAACATATATATATATATATATATATATATATATATATATATATATATATATATGTGTATATATATACATATACATATATATGCGTATATATATGTATGTATATACTGTATATATATATGTATATATATATATATATATATATATATATATATATATATATATATACACACATGTAAGAGCCCGAATGACGGGCCCTACAGAAGTATGGTAGATAGCGAGCTAAGGGTCAAGATGTCTTGAATCCTTCACTGAATAGCTATGTCGTCGTGGGGCTGCTCCTTGAAGCCACGTGCTGCGCCTCGGCTGCCCGCAGGGAGACTCCTCATCCATACAGTGGTCCAGAGATCGCTCGAAGTCACGTGGTTAGCATGAGATATCCGGCGACAAACGAGGAGGCGTTACATCGATACGTAGCTCTTGCGGAAGGGATAGACAACGCAACACTGGAATGTCTAGTGTGACAAGAAGAGAGGAATAAGCAAGGGAAGCAATGGTTTGGCGTATATGTATATGCATATGTATGTGTGAAGATGCGTATGTGACAAGGATGTATGGTTATATAAATATGTAGAATATAGTAATATGATGTAGATATAGCTGGGTTACAATATATATATATATATATATATATATGTGTGTGTGTGTGTGTGTGTGTGTGTGTGTGTGTGTGTGTGTGTGTGTGTGTGTGTGTGTGTTTATATATGTGTACGCAGCCCCCCCCCCACACACACACATACATATATATATGTGATGTATATATGCACATATGTATGAATATGTCAACAGGTCAATAAATAGTCAAAAGAATAAGCAAAGAAATATATGTATAGAAATAGTTTTTAAAAAGTCCTGAAAGCAAAAACCGCAAGCAAGTCGGCAAGGAGAAAATTGGTGTGCATGACTACGTGTTAAGAGCAGTCACCCGGACATGAAAGCACAGGCACGCTCATGCATCGTCATAACCCGGCCTTCATAAAAAGTTTATTTTTGCATGAAACTTCAAGGAAACCGACAATGAATTCCATTCTTAAGTTGGAGGAGTGACATGACTGCGTTCTTCGCTTGATATATTGCATCTGATTTCATCATTTCATCGTCTTTTATTCACAAGAGTTTTGTAACACGTCAAAGAAAGAAAAAAGAAAAAAGAAAAAAAGATAAGTCAATAGATGAAACTAGAATTTTGATGCAATGAAAAGGATTTTTATAGACAGGATTTGGCCGTTTACTTGGGGAATCACTCGGGTTCTTCCTCTCTTCATTTTTTTCACTATTATCTTGTTTCTTTTCTCCTTTTTTAGTTTTGCCTCTCCTTCTTCCTCTCCTTCTTCCTTCTCCTTCTCCTTTTCGTTTCTTCTTATTTTTGTATTTCGTTTCTCTACTCCTTGTTCTTGATCCTCATCCGAAAACCTTTTGTCATTCCTTTTCTGCTGTGATTAGTATTCATTTAAGTATTTCATGAAACGTGAGCCTCATTTTCAGCCTATGGCCCCTTTTCCTTCTGCTTCTGCTGCTGTTTCCTCTTTTCATTATCATCATTGCTATCATTATCTGTATTTGTTGCTGATTTTTCAAAGTAACTTTTTGATTCGTGTCAGGACTCCAAAGAACAGTAGTTACACAATGTTGCTGTGAAAATAGCACAGAAGCGATTTCCTTCGAGGGCCAAAGCGCATTGGAATATTCTAGTTAACACGACGTTTTACTAGCTAAGAATTACACTTTCGAATGGTATACAAGAAAACACATTAAGAAAAGGCGAAGAATGTATAAAAATGCACGATCAACTATCATTGCGAAATATACTTTACGAAGTACACTTAAACTATCACAAAGGCTGTTTATGAACGGGAAAGAACGGCGTGTTCACAAGTTACTTCAGGATAATTTAGTCGGTTCTTGACAACTGAAACAAACGCCGATGCTCTTCTCTCAGAAATTGGGGTTGATAACAAGCCAGTCATTGCGAAGGAGAAAAATATTCCCTCTTCTCACCCTCACAAACGACCCAGGATGATTCTTGATTTCTGTGAGAGTAGAATGCCTCTACTTCTCTTCTACTTTGTCTTTTTTTCTTTTTCTACAATTACTACTACTTTATCGTCATTTTCTCCTGTTTGTTCACAATTTTGATTTTGATTTTACTGTTTTTTGTCCTTTTCTTGTGTTCGCTCCCCATTCTTGTTCTTCTTCTACTTCTTTTTTATTCTTCATCTTCTGCTTCAACTTCTTTTTCTTTTTCTTGTTTCGTCTCTTTCTCTTTGTACTTCTTCATATCCTCTTTCTACCACTACTGCTGCAACTTATATTCCTCCTTTTTCACCATCCTTACTTTTTCCTCCTTCCTCTTCTTTTTCTTATACTCTTCTTTCTCCTTCTCCCCTTCCTTCTACGTCTTCATCTTCTTCTCCTCCTTCTTCATATTCTTCTCCTCCTTATACATCTTCATCTTCTTCTTCTCCCTCTTCTCCTCTTCCTTCTACGTCTTCATCTTCTCCTTCTTCATATTCTTCTCCTCCTTATACATCTTTCTTCTCCCTCTTTTCCTCTTCCTTCTACGTCTTCATCTTCTTCTCCTCCTTCTTCATATTCTTCTCCCCCTTTATACATCTTCATCCTCTTCTTCTCCTCCTTCTACGTCTTCGTCTTCTATTTCATCTTCTTCATCTTGAGTCTCCTTCTTAGGCCTACATGTCAACCTCATCATTATTTACTTTCTTACTTAAAGTGTATCTGATTTCAAGGTATTATTTTGGACGATGACTCCATCTTGTCGGTAAATGTCCGGGGAATGTTGGTGTGCAAATGCTTTTCGCTTTTAGGTGTGTTCGTTCGCTTTTTCATATCTAATTGTTATGGCATTTTTCTTGGTAGGATTTTCGTAGACACAGCTATATAAATGAAAGTCAAAACGTGAAGAAAGAGGAGAGAAGCGGAGGAGAGAGGATAGGCAAAGAAAGGAAGACAAGGCAGAACAGGTATAGATAATGGTTTTCTTTATTTTTCACATGAAGGATTGGACAAAAATATATCTTTAAACAATCATGATAAGTATTCATGTTAACAAATGTAGAAAAGGTCTGAATGAGAATGAATATCTCTTGTATTGTGGCGATATTCATTCTCATTCATACATTAATCATGATAAGCTCAAGAACTGGTGTAATAACTTTTTCTTCATAATCCCACATATATACTTGCGTATGTTCATCCACACTGTGTGTATACTGTACCATGCTATGTGTGGGTGTGTATGAATGCAGCATGCTATAGATACATATGCATGCAAACATTCATGTGTATATGTGGTGTGTGGTGTGTGTGATGGACATGAATGCATGTATGCATGTATTGATACATATGTATGCAAACATTCATGTGTGTATGTGTGTG
>NW_020869092.1:161087-163587 GCF_003789085.1 Penaeus vannamei | reverse complement strand
GACAGAAAAGAGAGAGAAGGAGAAGGGGGAGGGGAAAAGGAAAGAGAGAAGGGAGGAGAGAAACAGAGAGAGAGAAAGAATAGCAGTTGGGAAAGGAGTGTCCAATGATATTAGTGAAACCTGCAAAACAGAGAGACTGATAGACAGACGAACAGACAGACAGACTAACAGACTTACAGACAGACAGACAGACAGACGGACAGACTGACAGACAGGCACACAGACATAAACAGAATGAAGTGTAGGAAAAAAAAGCTCAACAAACGCAAGATAAAAATATGATAATGATGGGAAACAAAATAACTTACTTTCCTTCAGTATATAAACACCGACTTTTCATATCCTGTCCAGATGTTTTGGTGCAACAGTCACGTATGATGCAGCGCAGATTTTATTGGGCACTTTTGAATAAAGAAGTAAGCAGCTGTGAGTCTATATATAAAAGGCGTGCTTACAGACTCACTTGAAATTCGTCAAGGGCCTAAGGACGGAGATAAGAACTGCTCTCATATTCTTTAGAAATTATACTTCTAAGTTATTAAGTGTGGAGATATACTCTTTTATAGCATAAGTATAACGATAAAAAATCAATGCATTAGTATCATTTCCGTTTAAGCTCTGAGTATCTGTGCCTATAACGTATAAATCTTTTCAGTTCTGATTTACAGAAAAAAATGTCGTTTTAATGAAATGTTGCATGCTTGTACTTCGGAGTACAATGGAACCGCATGTACAGAGTACTTTTCATGGAATGTGCTTAGAAAAATCTAACAAAAACACTACGGAACGATAGATGTTGGAGCTATTATATGATAAGCATATCAGACACGTACACAAATATAAATAAGATGTTATCAGAAGAAAACAAATGGAATAACTCTGTTTACATTGTGGGATAACATTTCGCGAGGAGGCAATGAGGTCACACGAGGTCAAGGTGAATCCCAGCTTTGTAGACCAAGGAAAGGAAATGAAATAAAACATCAGGATAATGGTTGTGTTATGACGTTTCTGGGAATAATTCTCACAAAAGGAATTAATCAAAACATGGTTTCCTGAACTCGGAACAAGTTGGTTGTAAGTTGTAATCATTCACTTACCATCTTTGCATTTCAACTCCGTTAGCAACTGTGGTATTAGATTATTAATGATTAATCCCTGAATGCCCTTGATTCTCCGTCTTTAATGTATAATAAAAGTTTACCAGTAATTGTTGAATCACATTTTTCTCAACAAATTCTAAAGCAAAATCTACTATAAACGTTTGTTCGTTTGTTATAAACTTCCTAGATGGAAACAAATTGTCATGTATATTATCATAGAAAACATATTAGGCATTGTAAGGTTGTCTGTCAAGCAACTGTAGTTTAGATTACCCTTGTTCCTATTGTTTCTACATATATCCTGTTTTTTTTTATTTTCTTTCGTTATCCCTATTTTTTTTTTTCTTCTTCGGTTTCATTCCTCTTCTTCCTCTTCTTCCGCGTTTTTCTTTTTTTTCAAATTCTTTAGCTTGTCTCATCCACTTACTCTTTTCTTCTCTTACTTTCCTTCCCTATGGTCTTCATCCTTCCTCTCCTCCTTCCTCCTTCCCCTCCACTTCCTTCCTCCTCTTCTTTTTCTGCCCTTCTTTCCTCTACTTCATCTCCATTCTCGCCCCCTTCTCCTTCAGGATGTGTCTTCCTTATAATAAATCTGGATTATCTATCTGTCTATCTATCAATCCATCTATCCATAGATTCATACTCATACACACACACGCCACACGCTATGTATGTTATATGTATATGTATATGTATATGTATATGTAATTATATATATATGTATATATATATATATATATATATATATATATATATATAATATATAATTATAAATATAATTTACATATAGCATTATAATATATATAAATATATATATACAAACAATATATACTGTATATATATATATATATATATATATATATATATATATATATATATATAATATATATATATATATATATATATATATATATATATATATATATATATATATATATATATGTATGTATATATATATATATATATATATATACTATATATAAATATATATATATATATATTATATATATATATACACATACACACATACACATAAACGTAAAACGCTAAATCTATTGTTATGGGCTTATGCATTCCATAACTTGACATAGGAATATCAGTGGCTATGTAACAGGGAAGCAGAGAGTGGGCGGAACAAACCATACCATGTCATTAAGTTCAGTTTTGAGCAGAAATACTGTGAAAAGCTAAACCTTAGTCACGGAGGGTTGAAATCTGATAAGAATTATAAGTGATATCAGGAAGGGCTGTACAACATACACCAGTATTACGTAAAACTTCGACCCGAAACTGTGCCAGGCTTATTCCTCTGAATGTTGAAAATTTGTTGGATCTGTAGATGAAAAAAGAAAAGAAAAGAAAGAGTTTGTGTACAAGGAGGTCCTTCCAGATATATA
>NW_020869092.1:151706-158518 GCF_003789085.1 Penaeus vannamei | reverse complement strand
TCCTCCTCCTCCTCCTCCTCCTCCTCACTCTCTCCTGTCTCTCCTCCTCACTCACTCACTCTCTCTCTCTCTCTCTCTCTCTCTCTCTCTCTCTCTCTCTCATTATTTCACCTTTTGTATGTGTGTATTGGTCTGTGATAGTAAACCATATTGGTATATAAACTATCTTATATTTATCCAATTGGATTGGGGCACCTTGCTGTCTGCATGTGACCCAAAATTCGGGCATAAAGCTCACTTGAGTGGCAACTGACCTGGGTATGTGGCTTGTAGGCTGTGCTCACACAGTCTGCTCCTTACCTCCCCTTTGCACTTATTTCATTTTTGCCATTTTCATAGGTCTTAATTTGTTATTTGATCTCTTGTATGAAGATGGTATTTGATGGATATCCATGCATAGACTCTACATGTTTGCTTCCAATCATGGCTCATGGAAGGTACATTCCACCCTTATTTTCCCTTAAAAAAGAGGCAAGAGCTTCTTCCTGAATACCCACTGATTGTTATCTTACTCCAAGAGCTGGAGCTAGAGCACTTCCAATCATGGCTCATGGAAGGTACATTCCACCCTTATTTTCCAGTAGAAATGATGCAAGAGCCTCTTCCTAAATATCCACTGATTCCATCCTCCAAGAACTTTGTGCCCTCATGGCAAGTAATTCCTGTCTCCTATGTCCTCAGGCAAAATATTGTCACCAGGCTCAAATGAATTAGAAGGTTGTCAGGTCTAGTAGAAAAATGATACACACTTCAGTTGTGGAAGGAGAAATAACAGGAAATTTGTTTACCAAAATCAGGGCAGCAGGAAGTTGATCAGAGGTGACTGGTAGATTACGACATTGACCAGAAATTTCCTTCAGATATTTTTTTTGTGTGGCTCCTATCAGATGAACTTAAATATTCCTGAATGAAGGACTACTGACTCAAGGCTTGAAGAGAGTGGTGCCATAAGCACTCAGTTCATAAAATTATGCCATGGCTTCACACTTCTAAAATTATGGATTGTTATATGATGATGAAGGCTATGAAAGCATTCATTAATTCGGTTTCTCTCTCCCAACCTCCTGGGAGAGTTGAAAAAGGAATATGCAGCTTACATTTCTATGCTTTATTAAAGTGAATCTACAGAACCAGCAGAACTTTAAGAAATAGTGCTGGAGTGGTGCAGGGACACAAGGCCAAGCCCAAACCTTCCAGGGGCTAGGCCAGGCTAGGCTAGAGGTCTGAACTTGATGGTAGCTAAATTAGGACTAACTCAGCAGTGCCCAGCTGTGGAGACTGTCAGATTTTATGCTATATCCTTGACCTACTTTACACCTGCTTGTACTGTGACAAAAGACTAATACTCATGGGGATGCTTTGAGTGATTGGAGGTCATGTCCTTCATAATACATGGCCGCCTAATGAGACTTGTCCTTGAGGTGCCATTGTCATTCCACAGTAATTGTGTCCTTCCTGACTTCTTCCCTCCCCCTCTCATTCATTTAGTAGGTTCAGTTTTTGTTTGTAATTTTGTCTTGGTCAGTTTTATTAGAATATCTTCCTCGTTTTTCTAGTAAGTTTCATGCTCTTAACAGACACTCTTCACTCTTCTCTCTCTCTCTCTCTCTCTCTCTCTCTCTCTCTNGTCTGGTCTGTCTGTCTGTCTACTCTAACTCTATCTATAGGTAATGTATATAAATATTTGTATATGTATATGTATATTATATGTATATGTATATGTATATGTATATGTATATGCATATGCATATATATATATATATATATATATATATATATATATATATATATATATATATATATATATATATATATAAGACATTGAGCAAAATCATGGAAGAATGGCTGAACGCCTGCCGCCCGCCCCGACCTCCGCGCCCACCCGGCCTGGGGTCAGCTTTAAGCTCATTCTTGGCCTCGGCGGCGACGGACAAGGCGAGGCGCAGGCAAAGCCACGGTGGCGCTCCTGCTGCACGCTCTGGACGGCGAAGGGGAGGAGGAAGGGGGTGTGGGGAGGGGAGAGGATAGGAAGGAAGAAGGAGGATTCTGAGGACTACTGGGGGCTAAGGGGTCTGAAAAAGGGAAGCAGAAGGGGGCTACTTAGGGCCTAGAAATCTCAAACCTGACGAACAGCATCCACAAGGAGACCCTTGTGCTCGGGGCTGATGAACACGGTGCTTCGGGGACTGGCAGTGCCCGGGGGAATAGCCCACAGCCGAGGGGACGCCTTCATACGGAAAGCAAACACGCGGGGTCATGCAGGCTCTAAGCTCCGGCAAAAGGCGACGAAAGGCCATCAAAACAAATTAAAAAGCTAAACATAACTCAGCGGGATACTGGTTATAAAGAGAAAAAATGACTACAATAAAAGAAGAATGCTGGAGAAAAGGCGTATCACAGGGGCTCCGCGGACCATTTGTGATAAGAGGATAACGTTAAATTGGAAGCGAAGACCCGTAGCACAGGGAAGCGCCGCTGCCAGGGCTCAGGGGAGAGGAAGGGAGAGGGGGTGAGGGGAAGGGGGACGGATGTAATGGAAGAGGAGATTGGAAAATTATAAACACATATGCTTGGGTGAAAACACTCTTCAGTACGCTCGTATACATGGATATATTTACACACACACACACACACACTCCCTGTCTCACTCACTCCACTCTCTCTCTCTCTCATAAGGTAAAGAACTAAACAAAATATAAAATAAAATCACAAACAGGCTTCACTAACAGGATAGAATGACAGGCCAAATAAAAGCTCTAGGCAAGCGGCTTTAATAGATAGACATCTAGACAGAGAGACAGACAGACAGATAATAAACAGAAGAGTCAAGACGGCGGCGGCTGAAGTGACTGAGAGGAAAACATTTCGGTGGAATCTATGGGGACATCTGAGGACTCGAATGTCCTTGAGGAAATCCTCAGAACTCGGGAGACTGCGAAGGAGGTGCCATAAAAAAGCTGGGGAAAGGAAGGGAAGGGGGAAGAAAGAAAGAACACGATAATTAAAAATGAAGACGTAGAAAAAAAGGAGAGCAAGCGTAACAGTTAGAGAAAACGAGTACGACTAGGAAGGGAAAGGGAAAACAAGAACACGAGAAAGTGCACACACACACACATAGAAACACATACACGCAAACATGCTAAGAATATTTCAAGCATTGCAAATAGATAATTACATATTTTCGCTTGGCCCCTACGACTCATGTAATGATAAGCACTTAAGGTCTAGTAAACTGGCTTCTTCCTCCTATCCTCCCAAGATTAGAAGTTCTCTGGCAAGTGAGCATCTGCAGCGAGCAACAGGGACTTCAACACAACAGGCAGCAACTGGGTGAGAGGACGTTTACTTTTCATCCTTTAGGTCCTCAGATTTTTCCTTTACAAAAGTGCGGCTGGAATAGTTGAGTACGCTATTATTACTCTCTGTCTTCCTAAATGACCTGACTTAATGGTGCATAAGAATCTCCCGTTAGCCAAAAATAGAAATAATATAGCATCTATGACAGCTAAATCTATTCTTTGTAAAGACGAGTCTAGATATATGTGCACTACACTAAATCAGATTATTCCGTATTGTAGAATCTTCAGCACTGTATCATGAAACAACGTTACAGTGATAAAACATAGTTGCGCATAATTACATCCGGCGGCGGCAAAAGTCTACGGATTTATCTCATAACATTTTACTATTGTGCGCTCCAAATCTAATACTTTGTTAGATCGCGAGAGTAGGGCTTTTGCAACTGATCCTCAGCCTTTGCACCTTTCCTGTGCACATATGATAGCGTCATTGTTTGTGAAATATCACATGTGATGCTGTCCATTACCGACGCACCTCGAGGGCACTGTCCACTAATTGCATTGAGCTACTCTTTTTGATGAATCAGCCGATGTTTATGAATGTCTGATTGATGAGACATTTCCCTAGGTGATGCGGGCGCAATTTTCATAATGCACTTCTGTCACGCCCACACTTCACTCATTTCACAACCGCCTTTACAGCGCAGCCGCAGTCCCGCAGCCTCCCCAGCGCCGCGACATTCAGCATCTCCCTTTCTAACCTCGCTAGCATCAGGGCAGCATCACAGCCTCATCAGCACTTCCCTCTTGCCCTTGCTACCGCTTGGGCGCCGCAAAGTATCAGGCCACAACCTCTTCCTGCACAGCGGTAAGCAACAATGGAAATGAACATATCTTGCAGCATTAGGAATAATCCTCCGCTTTGCATGTTGTTGTGCGTGAGTTATCTAGGTTATTCAGTGGCAATGAATATTGATTACATGCAAGCCAACCGCACCCACACACGAGGCGGAGCTTTCTTTCGCGTCGATGTGGATAGTAGTAATTCTTAATTATTCTCAAACATCAAACGCTGCAGATGAATAAAAACAACTGAATCATTTTAAAACCTCAAAATACCTCCCTAACCACATGACAAACCAACGAGGCAGACGTTCATCTTGCACGCCTCCTCAGCCCTCCTACGACACATGCCCTGAAAAAATACATTTCGTCGCGCCGCACGCCTGACACGAGACGCTAGAGGGACGCGCGTCGCCTCCTGGACGCCGGGCGCTCGGGCTCTCGCCGCCGCCCTTCGCGCCGCCTGGGGGGGGGGGTCGTGCTGTCATCGCCTGGGATTAAGCACCTCCTGTGTCGACCAACACTAACATCGAATATCTCCCCAGACTGCCCGACAAACGTGTGTGGATGTGTATATATAAGTGTAAATATGTACATACATATACATTTATAATACATACATACATACACACACACACACCCATATATAATATATATATATATATATATATATATATATATATATATATATATATATATATATATATATATATATAGGTGTGTGTGTGTGTGGTGTGTGTGTGTGTGTGTGTGTGTGTGTGTGTGTGTGTGTGTGTGTGTGTGTGTGTGTGTGTGTGTGTGTGTGTGTGTGTACATATATATTTACACACATCTGTACACATATACATTTACATATTGGAAATAAACAGTCAGTTCACAGTGCGCGCCTGTTGCACAAGTACGCCTCCCCTGCACAGCAACCGCTCCGCCGTCTCCCCCAACCTGAGCTTCCAGAATCTACGGTTACTTTTCTTTCGCGCGGCCTTCTCCGCTTGGAAATTTGAAATGAGCTTCAGAGCAAAATACCTTTTTATCATTTCCTGGCAGAGACTCCTCTAAGAGGTTTCCAGCCACGTGCGGAACATTATGTATTCTTTCAATATATATTTAGACGAGAATCTTAGTTTTTTTGTGAAACGTGAAAGAGAAAATGCTTAAACAAACATACCCATATTCAAATACAACACACACACACACACACACTTCTGCGAAACGCACTCTTTGTGCCGACTGTTCCCGGAGCTATGAAATAGCCAATTTTGAGAAAGGATGGGTGAATAAAGGTAAAAAAAGGCGTGCGATGTTCCACTTCTATATTCTCTATTGTTATTTTGTTATCTTTAGTCGTTAAAAACTGAACTATCATTTTTTTATGAACTGAACTATTATTTCCTTTTATAATTCTGTGTTGTTGAAAAGTCAAGATGAATAATTTAGAATTGGAGAATATATCACGTTTCCTCTGGTTATTCTATCTTTCTGTCTATTGTCTCTCTCCTGAATAACCCATTTCCCTTTCTCTCTCTCTTTCCTCTCTCTCCCCCTACCTTAAAAACACCGCGCCAAGGCCAACCATGAATTCAAAGTCACATCAAACCGCTTCTACTAACGTGAAACCGTTTTCTAACCTCGCCGTCATTGCTCTTCCCGGTGACTTCGGAAAATAGCACTAATGAACAGCAGCCTTTTTTCCGCGACTAATTGTTAAAGTTGCATCCAAGTTTCCGCGTGCGCGCACTTCACCTGACAGCTGCCCTCCCTCTCCGCTGCCGGCGCCGTTGAAAGGGCGTCAGCAGCGTCTGAGAGGCGGGAGAGGTGCAGCGTCAGCCCCGAAGCTGTCCCTCGCAAGCTGGACACGAACAGCCTCCTACTCTGCCTGCCGCCCGCCCACATCGTTCTGCGTTTTATCCTTACGCTAATCTCTGTGCCAATAACGCAGCTCCTGTCCCTCTGAATGCATGTACCAAAGCATTTTTATGTAAGGAGTAAAACGCTTAAAATCGAGCACACTGTTGCTATTCAGGCCGAGTGGATTAACCGGAGGCTCGACCCTCGTCCCGGCGAGGGGAGAGCGGCTGATTGCAAGCGGAGCAAGCAAAAAGCAATTTATATTACCTCGGATTCCCAGATCAAAAATGTTAACGATGCTGGCAGGAATGAAGGAAGAGAAAGCAATTCCAAACTGGGATCGCACGGGCAGACTTTTATTAAAACAAAGCAACACAAAAACAAACATCCAAAAACAATAGCAAACTAGAAGCACTCTGAGAGCGCATACCTCCACCAAGGCAATTGGGTCACTTATGCAACGAAAATATTCACGCTTGAAGAATTACACTAAACTTAATAATAATAATAATTTAGGTGCCAAAAAGTTTAAGTTGCCCCCATCTCGCAATGCTAATGAATCCTTCAAAAAAATCGTGATGGATCCACTAAAATCTAATGACAGCTAAGATGGGTTAGGACACACAGGTAAAAATCTGTTCATAACTTTTGAGTCATCCTGCTAACCAACGAATAAACAAACGGACAAGCTAACCAACGCTACAAAAAACATAAACTCCTTGGCGAAGGTAACAAGCAAAACCACCTCAAAAACCTACACAAAAAGATTTATCACGATTCATCTTGGCCACAACACAGCGCGGCGAAAAGAGGGTCGTCGGA
>NW_020869092.1:129206-139206 GCF_003789085.1 Penaeus vannamei | reverse complement strand
GCCACTCCCCCCCCTCTCTCTCTCTCTCTCTCCTCCCTCTCCCTCCCTCCCTCTCCCTCCCCCTCCCCCCTCCCCCTCCCTCTCCCTCCCCCTCCTCCCTCCCTCCTCTCTCCCTCCTCTCCCTCCCTCCCTCTCTCCCTCCCTCCCTCCTCTCTCCCTCCCTCCCTCCCTCCTTCTGTCTTCTGTCTGTCTGTCTCTCTCTCTCTCTCTCTCTCTCTCTCTCTCTCTCTCTCTCTCTCTTCTCTCTCTCTCTCTCTCTCTTCTCTCTCTCTCTCTTCTCTCTCTCTCCCCACGAACTCCTCACCCTCACACACAAAAACAACCAAAAGAAAACCACATAAAATAAACACACACGCTCTCCCATCCGCTAAAAAAATACACACACATATACAAACAAACACAAACATCTGTTCACTTCCCCGGCCAGAGGAAAGACACCCGAAAATAGTCGCGTTTAATTAAAGAAAAACGCATAACAGGTCCAGGAAATGTTATTCCCGAAAACAAGAACAATTACACAAAGGCTCGGAAGGCTGACTGTATCCCAATGGTTCAACGAATAACTGTAACTTGGAATTAAAAGTTGCTTTTAGGCTGCGTGGAGAGGAAGAAGAAAAAGGGGATGAGGAAGAAGGTAAAGAAACGAGAAGAGGAAGATTGAGTAATAGACTTCCTTGTCATTTCATACTATTACCTTCCCTCCTCCCCCACTTTTCTTTCCTTTCTCTTCTCCCATTCTCCCCTTTCCTTTCCCACTCTCTTCACTTTCCAGCTCTTCCCCTCTCCTCTTTCATTCGTTACTCTGCCTTCATTCCTTTCTCATTCTCCTCCCTTACCTTCTATACTCTCCCCTCCCCATCTCCCCTTCCCCCGTAGGGTAAGGGCGGCCCTAGAGCAACACAGAAGGCACTTGGGCACGTCTCGCCGACGAGCCATCGTCAGGAGGCACCAATGAATGGCACTTCCCCTCTGCGGCCGCGGTCGATGCGTACGTACAACGCCTCTCATCGCTTGCGCACTCTCTCAGGGTGGATCCGCGCGCGCGCGCGCACGTGTGTGTGTGTGGTGTACGTGTGTGTGTGTGTGTGTACATGTGTGTGTGTACATGGTGTGTGTTGTGTGTGTGTACATGTGTGTGTGTGTGTGTGTGTGTGTGTGTGTTGTGTGTGTGGTGTGTGTGTGTGTGTGTGTGTGTGTGTGTGTGTGTGTGTGTGTGTGTGTGTGTGTGTGTGTGTGTGTGTGTGTATGCATATATATATATTATATATAATATATATATATATATATAATATTATATATATATATATACATATATTATGTGTGTGTGTGTGTGTGTGTGTGTGTGTGTGTGGTGTGTGTGTGTGTGTGTGTGTGTGTGTGTGTGTGTGTGTGTGTGTGTGTGTGTGTGTGTGTGTGCACGTGTGTGTGTGTGTGTGTGTGCACGTGTACGTGTGTGTGTGTGTGTGTGTGTGTGTGTGTGTGTGTGTGTGTGTGTGTGTGTGTGTGTGTGTGTGTGTGTGTGTGTGTGTGTGTGTGTGTTGTGTGTGTGTGTGTGTTCTCGTATACATTTTATCTTTCTCTTAATACATTATCACACATCGACTTATTCACAAAGCCCAGAAAATAACTTACTTTCTCCTGTCTTTCAACAACAGGAATCTCTCTGGGACTTTCCACGCTTCTTCGCCATTAGGACAAAACAAAAAAATAACCAGACTGCGCAAGAAAGAAAAGATCGTAGCCAGATTACGTTATTCTAGCTATGACGTAAGAGTCCGCGTTGGAGATGACAGCCAGTGCGTGTTGTGGCTGCTAATAACACTCTAGTTGCTCCCGTGAAACGAGAGCGGATGAGGGAGGGGGGTGGAGGGAGCGGATGAGGGAGAGTGGAGAGGGGAGGGGAAGGGAAGGGAACTGATAGGGGATGGAGAATGAAGGCAAGGGGAGAGGAGGGGAAAGGAGAGAGATGAACAGGGAGGGAAGGGAACGAAACAGAGAAGGTGGAGGGATTGACGGGGGAAGGGGAATGGGAGTGGTAGGAGGAATGAGAGAAGGGTAAAGGGGAGAGAGAACAGGAAGGGAAGAGGGACGAAACAGTGAAGGGAGAGGAGAAGAGGGGAGGGAAGGGGAATGAAAGTGAGGGAGAGGAGATTAAGACAAAGAAGGAAGAAAGAACGGGAAGAGCAGGGAACGGGAATTGAACAGAGAGGGGGAAGGGGAGAGACGAGAGTAAAGTAGTAAGGGGAGGGAGGGGGTGAGGGGAGAGAATATGAAATAAAATAAAGAGAGGAAGAGGAGAGACAAAGGGGAATAGAACAGAGAGGGGAGGGAAACGGAGAAGAACAGGAAAATGAAGCATGGAACTCCAAGGAGTGAGCGGGAAGGTAAGGGAGAAAAGGGCAGAGAGGGGGGAAGGAAATGAGATGCGGAGGGCACACTGGGAGAAAGGGAAGAGGGATAAACATGAAAGATGGCTGGGAAGGGCAGATGGGAAGGAGGAGAGGAGAGGGAGATGAGCAGGGGAGGGGAAGTGAGAAATGGGAGGAGAGGGGGAGGGAAGGAGAAGGCAACACAGCACTGCAGTGAAAGGGCCCTTATCACCGCGGGAGGGGCTGAACTCCCGGCGTGAGGTGAGGTGCCTGTGTCGCCTCCTGAGTGCTGGCCCGTGTGCTGCTCCGCCAGGGGTCAGGGGTCAGAGGGACGGGGCTGGGGAGGGCAGGGAGGGCGGGGGCCGCGAGGATGAAAGTAACTCTAGACTCACCTTGAGTAATCTGCTTTCCGTATCAAAAATGCGATCCTGTCACTCCAAGCGCCAGCCCGCGCATGGTCCTTTCCATCTCTCGCTCTCTGCCGCGTCCCTTCGCCATTAAAGGCATACCGCTGAGTGCAATCACTCATGCCCTAAGTAAGCCCAGCCCCACTTCGCCTAACCAAACCTCACTAAGTGGTCCTGCTTTCGCACAATCCCACGCCACTTTGGAGTAAATTGGGGGCTATATTCCTTCGAAAAAAGCCCTTAGTAAATCTAAACTTGCCCTAGCTGTTTCGCTTCGCACAAATCCCACGCCATTTTCCAGCAAAATTTACGGCGATATATTCCTTCGAAAATCCATCTATCTCTTGGCGGATACAAGCAGCGCCCGGTTCCTCTCCATTATCAGAGCCCTAAATAAACCTATGGAACCCAACCAAACCTGACCAAACTGTATCAAAATCGTGCAAATCCACCGCCATTTTCGAACAAAAATTACGAGGCCGAATTCCTAAAATGAGAAGAAAAGAAAAGAATGAGAACAGCTTCCTCAGCCAGTGAGGGGAGAGCGGGTCCGAGCAGCCTGACCTCCTCCCCCTCTCAGCTCCTCCCTTCCCCTCCTCTCCTCTTTTCTTTTCCTCCCCTCCATCCCCCTCATCGTTTCTTATCCTTTCTTCTCCCTCCCTCTTTTCTCCTCTCCTCCTCTCCCTTCTTTTCCTCCCTTCTCCTCCCCCTCTCTTTCTCTCCCTCTCCTCCCCCTGCCTTCTCCTCCTCTCCTCCCTCTCCTTCCTCCTCCTTCTCCCCCTGCCTTCTTTTCCTCCTCTCTCCTCTCCCTTTTTTTTCTCCCTCCCCCTCCTTCTTTTCCTTCCTCCCTCTCCTCCTCTCCTTCCCTCTCTCCCTCCCCCTCCCTTCTTTTCTCCTCTCACTTTTTTTCTTCCCTCCCCCTCCTCTTTTCTTCCCCCTCTCCTCCTCCTCCCCCTCCTTCTTTTCCTCCTCCCCCTCCATTCTTTTCTCCCCTCCTCCTCCCTTCTTTCTCCCCCCCTCCTTCCCTTCTTTTCTCCCCTCCCATTTTTCCTCCCTTCTTTTCCTCTCCTCCTTTCATCTTCCTCCTCCCTCTCCTTCTCCTCCCTTCTTTCTCCCTCCTTCGTCTCCATGAAAGGGAGGAGGGGGGAGGGGGCGTAATCACCTTCCCTCCTCTTCCTTCTCTCGCTATCGCCCCGCTTAAATTAATCTCTCACAATGGCTCGCAGAACATGAAAAGATCTTCTGACGACTTCGGGCGCGGGCCACAATGCGTCCGCGCGCAGCGCTCCAAGGGGGAAATTACAGGCCGCGGAAGGACCTCCACCTCCGCCTCGCACGCATCTCCTCCCTCCTCTTCCCTCCCGTGAGATCTCCTTTTCTTTCTCGTTCCCTCTTGCTTCCGTTCACGAGCCCCTCCCTCCTCCCTCTATTCTCCTGATCCGGGCAATGAGAGAATGTCAAACTACCTCTCTCTTTCCCCTCTGGCTGATCAAATATATATATATGTATATGTATATGTATATGTATATGTATATATGTATATATATATATATATATATATATATATTATAATATATTATATATACAATATATATAGTATATATGTAATATTATAATATATTTATATATGTATAATATATTATATATATAATATATATATAATATATATATATAATATTTATATATTATAATATAGTTATATATATATAATATTTATATATATTATATACATATATAAACACCATATATATATTATATACAATATATTGTACACACACACACACACACACAACACACACACACACACACACACACACACACACACACACCACACACACACACACACAACACACACAACACACACCACACACACACACACAACACACACACACAGATATATATATATATATATAATAATATTATATATATATTATATATATAATATATATAAATATATATATTATATATATACATATAAATATACATGTATATATACTTGTATATATACTTGTATATAATACATATATAACATACATACATAAAATCACACACACAACACAACATATATATATATTATATATATATATATATATATATATATATATATATATATATATATATATATACTCAAAACAGACACATATACACTGTATACATATTTATTTCTCTCTCTCTCGAGCCCTCCCCGTCACCCTGATCCTGTCCCCCTCACGTTCTTCCCAGATTTCCCCTGCACCCTTTCCTTCCAACTCATCCGCGCCTCTCCTTAACATTCTCTCTATTTCGCTTTATTTTCTTAATCTTCGTTCTATTTCCTTCCTACTTACCCCTACTCCTCTACCCTACCAATCATCCACTGATGCCTCTCCATAGCCGTTCCTGAACCCGAACCGAACCCGAACATGAAGCAGCGAGCGAAGAACAAGTACCTCCGGCTCCCAGACGATTGCCGCCTACGCAAATACCTCTCAAATATTCTACCACGCTGCTAGACTATACGTTATATACTGCTACATCGTTAAAACCTTTGTAGTGTCGTCTTTGCTGGAGTTAATACCATGCTTCGAGCGGGTTCGATCCCCTTGAATGACATGCACTCGCCCTTCTACGAAATCGCCCTTTTGCTGTATCTTCAGCTATTTTATCGCTATTTTAACAGATTCATCATTATTAGTCTTACATCATTCTGAGAATCACAGGAGGGTAGATTTCCACATTATATATAGGCACTTTTATGTGATATTACATACTGTAATATCACAATACCGTTTCTTTTTTGCATTTGGTATTTCAGTTTTATACTTATGGCCTTACACGTTAGTTATCATTTCATTCTTCGTCGAAGCCTTCTATGGAATCTTCACTTTGTATATTGTTTTAAATTCTATTATATTTTCGATCAGGCGATATATATAATCATATCACTGTAGTCTTACTCATTAATCCTGTACGCCCTTTACTTTTATTTATATCAATTTTTACGTTATTCGTTGTTAATGAACCAAAATCGTCCTTTAACTATGGCGACGCTGGGGCAAGAAAACAAGGTTGTGTCTGATTGTTCCGCGCCACTTAGAAGATTGCTGGGACCTGCTTATTGAGACTTACTTTAATTACAGCGGGATAGAGTATTATTGGCCAGCGCCAGCCAGAGATGGCCCAACGATCTTCACTCAATTTCCTGTTCGTTTTAGGTCTTTGCTGCCGACCCGTTCCTCTAAGAAGATGGATTTTCTGGGGTATTTTCTATTTCTTTTTCTCTCGATTATTATTTTTCGATTTTCTATTCTTTGTACACGGGCCTTCTGGCGATACCTTGTTCACATATTTCAGTTTTTCAATGCTTTCATATTATATTTGGACAAAAGACAATCACTTCAATCCTCCCCCTCTCGCTCTCACACAGGCACACACACTCACACACATACAAAGACAGAAATACAGACACTATTTAAGAAAGATAGAAATAAAGAATGGAAAAAAGGGAAAAGCGTCACACTCCAAAAGGTGCATACGTGCTGATTTTGGCTTTCCCGCCGGCAGGGCAGAACTGAGAGCTCGCTGGCATCATGTTGGTAATGATAATTATATCAATAATAACGCAGCCCCCTCCATCACCAACAATAATGATATTAAAAGAAATGGCACGCAATACCAATAACAATAACAACAAGAATAGTATTGATAAAACTAATACTACTTAAATTAGTAATATCAACGATGATAATGGTAATAATAATGATATTAATGATGATATTAATGATGATAATATTGATGATGATGATGATGTGATGATAATCATGATGATAAAAACAATAATAATAACAATATCAATAATAAAAATAAAAATAATAGTAATGATAATAATGACAATAATAATAATAATATTAATAATAATATATATAATGTTAATAAGAATAGTAGTAGTAGTAGTAGTTGTAGTAAAAGATAATAATAACAATATCAGCATAAGAAGACAAAGAGAGAAAAGGAAGATTGAGAGATTGAGAGATTGAGAGATTGAGAGAGAGAGAGATTGAGAGAGAGAGAGAGAGAGAGAGAGAGAGAGAGAGAGAGAGAGAGAGAGAGAGAGAGAGAGAGAGAGAGAGAGAGAGAGAGAGAGAGAGAGAGAGAGAGAGAGGGAGAAGAGAAAGAGAGAAAGAGAGAGAGAGAGGGATGAGAGAGAAGAGAGAGAGAAGAGAGAGAGAGAGAGAGAGAGAGAGAGAGAGAGAGAGAGAGAGAGAGAGAGAGAGAGAGAGAGAGAGAGAGAGAGAGAGAGAGAGAGAGAGAGAGAGAGAGAGAGAGAGAGGGGAGAAGAGGGAGAGAGGGAGAGGGAGAGAGAGAGAGGGAGAAGGAAGAGGGAGAGAGGGGAGAGGGAGAGGGAGAGAGGGAGAGAGAGAGAGAGAGAGAGAGAGAGAGAGAGAGAGAGAGAGAGAGAGAGAGAGAGAGAGAGAGAAGAGAGAGAGAGAGAGAGAGAGAGAGAGAGAGAGAGACTTAAAGAGAAAAAGAAATATCTATCAAGAGACAAATGGGAGATCGAGAAACATTGAGAGAAAGCAAAAACAACAAAAGCACGAACAAGGAGTAAGAAGAGCAAAACGCTACAAAAATAACCAACATAAGACCAAAATGGCGAAAGGGGGACGCGATCCCAACCCGACCGAGACATCACGTATTCAGCGCACCTTGTCCAGCGACGAACAGCGGTCCAAGTCGTGTTCAACTGCGTGTTTCTTCTCCGGGTCCGAAGGTAGCACAAAGGGGCGATTTCTGAGAAACAAGGAGAGGCGAAAGAGAGAGAGAGAGAGAGAGAGAGAGAGAGAGAGAGAGAGAAGAGAGAAGAGAGAGAGAGAGAGAGCGAGAGAGAGAGAGAGAGAGAGAGAGAGAGAGAGAGAGAGAGAGAGAGAGAGAGTGAGTGAGTGAGTGAGTAAGTGAGAGAGAAAGAGAGTGAGTGAGAGAGAAAGAGAGAGTGAGTGTGTGAGAGAGGAGAGAGAGAGAGAGAGAGAGAGAGAGAGAGAGAGAGAGAGAGAGAGAGAGAGAGAGAGAGAGAGAGAGAGAGAGAGAGAGAGAGAGAGAGAGAGAGAGAGAGAGAGAGAGTGAGAGAGAGAGAGAGAGAGAGAGAGAGAGAGAGAGAGAGAGAGAGAGAGAGGAGAGAGAGAGAGAGAGAGAGAGAGAGAGAGAGAGAGAGAGAGAGAGAGAGATAGAGAGAGAGAGAGAGAAAGGACAGGAGAGGAGAGAGAGAGAGAGAGAATTGGAGAGAGGGGGAGTGAGAGTGGGAAGGAAGGAAAGTGAGAGAGAGAGAAGAGTTCCATCTGTGTGAGAGCGATATGTCAGCCGAAGTGTTTCGCAAATGGGAACACATTTGGTACCGTTAAACTTGGTGTGTTTGGTATTCCGTGTTCACGTGCGTAGTCTGGAGCAGTGCTGGATGAGCTACCCTTTGAACCTGTCTGTCTGTCTGTCTGTCTGTCTGTCCACGTGCCTGTTTAAATTCGTATTAATTCGTATATTACATCTACGATTGACCGAGCGTGTACATTCAATAACGGGATCAACAACGAAAAACAGGCATTAAAAACAAAAACAAAGAAACAAACAAACAAATGACAAATAGCATAAAAAACATAAGGTAGTAGCATCAAATATTTAAAAAATATATATTTAAAAATGCAAAAAGCTACAAACAAAAACGAATAAAAAGAACAGAAAACATACAAAAAACACCAACTGCAGCCAATCCTTCCAAGAGGACATCATTTTCCACTGAATCACCGTTGCCAGATCAGGGTAATCTCACCCTAAAATATTACGAATTTGTTATAAAAAATAGAGTAAAAATAAAAATCTCATCTCGCTCGGTGGTTCCCTAATATCCACGTCTAAGAAATCGGAGCGTCGTAATGCATCGCTCCCTTAAACTCTCGCTCGTCGTGTATTAAAAAAAAAACTTCAGTCACGTTACTTTGGTATGGCAGATTTTCCTACTAAGGGCATGATCATCTCTCGACGTCACAAATATCTCGAACAGCATCCTTATACTACCTCGTTAGGCGCCTAAGAAAAAAAAAACGAATAATAATTCCTTAAAAACGTAATCGATATGGGCTGCATCCTTAGCGGCCGGGGGCACTGCAGGAGCACGGGGTCGCTGCCTCGTCGCCGGCACAGGTGAGCTCGTCGGCCGCGCATCCGCTGGTCGGATGCTCATTTAGGCCTCACCTGAGGGCTGCTTCACGCCCCCCCCCCTGTCCTGTCTAGTTCCGCCCCTCTCTTCTCCTCTCTCTCTCTCTTTCCTCCTCTTCTCTCCTCTCTTCCTCCTCCTTCCCCTGCTTTTTTTCTCTCACTATCTCTGCTTTTCTCTCCTCTTCTCTTTCTTTCTCCTCTTCTCTGTCCCTCCTTTCTCTCTCTCTCCTCTCCTCTGTCCCTCCTTTCCCTCTCTCTCTCTCTCCTCTTCTCTTGTCCCTCCTTTTCTCTCTCTCTGCCTCGCTTCTCACTGGTCTCTTTCTCTCCTCTCCTTTTCTCAATCTCTCTCTCTTTCTCTCTCTCTCTCTCTCTCTCTCTCTCTCTCTCTCTCTTCTCTCTCTCTCTCTCTCCTCCTTTCTCGCATCTCTTCTCTCTCTCTACCTCTCTCTCTTTCTCTCTCGTTCTCTCTCTCTCTCTCTCTCTCCTCAATTTCCCTTTCTCCCTTTTGTTATCATAACTTTGGCTTTTCCATCACTGTGCTTCAAAAACAAGGAAGGAATGTTCAGCAGAATAGCGAGAAAGGAAAATGTATCAACGAATCATCAAAGACAGAACAAGAAACCGAGGAAAAGAGAACTCGACCTCGTAAAATTTCCCGAAAGCGAATCCCCGACCACCGTGCAGTGAGAGATGGCATCCGCCGCCCCTCGCTGAGGGCGCTGTAGCTTCGAGCGCGCCGCCTTGGCTGCCTCGGGGGCTCTGCGAAGGCTGCGGTGCTTTCAGCGGAAGTGCTCTGATGGGCATGGTGGTTGCCGTGGCAGTGATGCTTGCAATACCGTGACGGGCGGAAGCTGGCTGCTGCGATACCTGAAGTGTTGTGGCACGTGTGTGCTGGTTGGTACAGTGAGGGTAACGCAATGGCGGTCGAAGGAATAGTTCCAATGTTGCGGGAGGCGGTTCGGGTAACGAGCAGAACGACATCACGTGGTTCGCCAAATCAGAAGTGGCATGTCAGATTCCGTTCTCGAGGCACTTTACCCA
>NW_020869092.1:109206-116706 GCF_003789085.1 Penaeus vannamei | reverse complement strand
TTATCATTTCATTAATCATTATTGAAATTTCATAACTCTGCTCGTGTTTTCTGTCGCTCATTTATTGCTTTCCACGACTAGGCTAAGAAGGAAGGGAGGGGGGGGAGGGGGAAGAAAGGGGAGAAGAAAGAAGAAGGAAGAAGACGGAGAGGGAAGAAGAGGGAAGATAGGGGCTAGAGATAAAGGGAGGGATGGAGGAAAGAAAGGAAAGGGGAGAAGAAGAAGAAGAATAAGGACGGAGAGGGAAGAAAGAAGAGGAAGATGGGTGGCATCAGATAAAAGGAATTGAGGGAGCCTTGAGGAGGGGAGAGGGGAAGGGGAAAAGAGAGAGAGGGAGCGGAAACGCGAGGAGATTACAAGGGGCGAAATGGGATGATGTAAGGAACGGAGAGGAGAGAGGACTCAGAGGGGAAGGGGAGATGGGGAAACGGAGAGAAGGAGAAGGCAAAGAAAAGCGGGAGAGAAGGAGACGAGAATGAAGAGAGAGAGGGATGAAGACGTTACTTGGCGTTTTTTTTTTTTTTTTTTTTTTTTTTTTTTTTTTTTTTTTTTTTTTTTTTTTTTTTGGTTCCGTGCGAATGTCTACTAGGTTCCGATACTATTGTTGTCAACATTATGCGTTGCTATTGCTGTTATGTTTTGTTATCAATGTTGTCATTATCTTTGTGGAATTCCGGTTTCTGTTGCAACCTCTCTCCTTTCCCTCTTTCTCTCTCTCTTTTTCCTTTCTAGACCTTCTATCTCTCTGCCCTCCACTCACCCTCTCTCGCTCCTCCCTCCCTCCCTCGCTCCCTCTCTCTCTCTCTCTCTCTCTCTCTCTCTCTCTCTCGTCGTCTCTCTCTCCTCTCTCTCACTCTCTCTCTCTCTCTCTCTCTCTCCTCTCCCTCCCCTCCCTCCCCCNTAAACGGAGGAAGCGTTGGAGAATTAAAGAACAATGTGATAAGCAAAGGAAAAAAGAGCTTTATTACCTCTTTCTTCTCTTCCTCCCCCTTTCTTCTCTCTCTCTCCTCGCTCTATCTTTCCTCTCGTAACATATTACATTTCCTCGCCACATGTTTTTAAACCTTCATTTCCTTTTCCAAGTCTCAATTGTCTGTCTTTATATTTTTTCCCTTTCCTTCACAACTTCCTTTCGTCTCAATTTAACCTCTGTTTTATCACAGTTATTCTTGGTCCTCCTTCTCCTCTCTTCTCTTCTTAGCCCTCTCGCATTTACCATTCTCTTCATTTCTCTTGTTTTTTTTCGTGTTGAAGAGAAGAGGAGACGGTTGCCAAAGTCCAGAGTGTAATAAACAAATGCTAGATAAAATACAGTGTAATATTTTTGTGTGTATTATTCAGTATTTTTTGTTTACATGATAATCTTTTCCCCGTCTCTTTCCAAAGGGTATTACATTATTTCCGTAATTATAGGTATTATTGTTATCACTACAGATCACACATCACTCCTTGCCGCTGGTCTTAAGCTGGTCATTTGTTAATATTCATTTTTTTTTCTTATGATAATAATTAAGCTCTGATCTTTTCATACATAGAGGATAGAATTTCACATGGACAGGCACACACCACCACACACACACACACACACACACACACACACACACACACACACACACACACACACACACACACACACACACCACACACACACACACACACACACACACACACACAGCAACCCACGCACATACACACACGCGCACATGAACCCACAAGAGGACACGGCCAGACAACGATTTTTATAAAGATTAGAGACCCTCTTCCGGAACAAAAGTCTGAAAAACATGCCGAAAAGCAGACCATCTTTGCTGGCATCGTTGTCTGCTGCGGCCTCGGTGACCGCAGGAATGACAATCGCGGTGCAAAAGGCCTCCCGCATCTCCCGCGCCCACCACGCAGAGTGGACTCGCAAATCGAGAAGGTCGAGCAGGCCTTCGTGGAGCTTCGCCGGAAGAGCTTCGGACCTCAGATGTTCGTGAACTGGTTCTTACCGGGCTTGTTCGAGATTCCCGGGCCAAGCTCGTGTCCCCCGTCTCTCCTGAACGAAGACCGGCTCCCTTACCCTGAAGCTGGTGTACCTCCGCAGCGTCGAGAGGTTCTCGCCCGCATGCAGGAGAAGGAAACAGTATTCTGGCGCTGGTGCTACCTCTGGGGGCCTGCATTGTGGTACCGTGTGTTGTGGGACCCTGCATTGTGGGTCCTGCGTCCGGTAGTATGTGATCTGGCAGCTAAAGCCAAGGAATTCTCCGCAAAGAACGATGCTTCTTTGACTTTGTCGAGACTGACATCTAAACGCTCGATCGTCTGCGATCTGGGAGCAAAAGCCAAGGAATTCTGCGCCAAGAATGCTGCTCTTTGACACTGATGGCTTTGGCTAGACCGATATCTATACCTGCGATCGCCATCTCACACGAGGACTTCACGCCCCTCGCCGACATCCTCCGCAGCAAAGCGACGCCCAACACGTCGTCATCCGGCCTCTCAAATGGTCGTCAGCCACCTCAAAGCAGCTTCACCGTCGCCGCGCAGTCAGCAACCTTGTGGCGCTGAAGAACGTGTACGCGCTCGTCTCGGAAGACTTCGAGGTGCAGGACGTGAGGCTGATCGACACGAGCGCCGCCCCCTCGCCCCCGAAGTGGCCGAAGGCGGACACCCGACGCCTGCGTCAGACATTACATTGCTGAACAAGAGCTCTCGGAAGCTGCCCCTCGCGCTGTGCCTCCTGCGCAGGAAGGCACTGAAGGGAGAGCCAAAGAGCCAGTGGCGGACCCGCGCCCGAGGCTGGACATGTGATGAGTGCCCCGGGGACGTTCAGGGCTGGGGTCAGGGCGGGGTCATAGATGGGGAATCGGAAGGGTAAGAAATCAATGAGGACGTGCGTTGAGGACGAAAAGTTGAAAAAAATATACATATGCATGTACACACACACACACACACAACACATATATATACATATATATATAGACAGATGTGTGTGTGTGTTGATGGGTGTGCACGTGTATGTAGGATACTGTTTCTTCTTCTCCTGCATCTTCTCAGTTTATATTATTTTGCATAAATTTGTCTTGTTTTTCTGGGCTACATATCTGGCCATTTCCTCCGTAAAAGGCATATAGTTTCGTACTGTATCATATGAATTCTGTTCTATTCTTTCAGCCTTTTTAAAAAATCCTTTGTTGGACATAGGCCTTCCCCAGACTTTTTCCACGTTTATCTGTCTCCAGCCTTCCGGTACCGATGTTTTTGAAACTCGCCGAAACTCACCGACTCAACAGGAACCCTCATGTTGCTTGAGACGTGTATCATGATGGGGGGGAGAGGGTGGGCCATAACCCTACCACGCTGGCCCAGTGCGGGTTGGTATAGCGGTCTTATTGTCGCTTTTTACAACAGTCAATATACGTTAAAGTATTCTTTTCATCTCGCCTTATCACTGTTATCCATTAAAAAAGTGACATAGACCAGCGGCAGGGTTCTGGCTTTGTAATCGCAAGGTCCTGGGTTCGTGCCCGGCTAGTGGTGTGAGGGAGCTCTTGCATGCTAACGTCAGCATTTAGGGGCGGAATGTACAAATGAGGGAATATGTGCTCAAATGTGTTCTCAGAGTAATTGCCCGGAAAAGCGTTTAATATTAAATCTATTTTAAATTTTCATGGACACTTTAATGCATTTCTATCATGAGAGAGAGTGCATTAGCGTGAAATACATCGATGCTTATGTTACAGATGAAAATTTACAATGAGAAAATATTTAACAAAAGTATTTTCGGATAATTATTCAGAGCTCATCTCTGGACAAGCATGCCTTCATATGTACAAACATATACACGTAAATGATCAGAACACCGAATCATAATTACAGCTCAGCTCTAAGTTCGCCACAGGAAAGTCACCACAACTTTTATCTCAGAATCATAAGGCCAAGTGAGTATGTAAGTGGGTGGGAGGAAGAGACAGAGCCATCTAGTGAATATACTTGGAGGTGGAGGGGAGAGAACCCTAGTAGCCAGAGCATAGTGAATATACTTGAAGGTGGAGGGGAGAGACAGAGCCATCTAGTGAATAATATCTTGGAGGTGGGGAGAGACAACCAGAGAATATACTAGTGGAGTGAATATCAGCTTGAAGGTGGAGGGGAGAGACAGAGCCATCTAGTAAATATACTTGGAGGTGGAGGGGAGAGGGAGGTGGAGGAGACAGAGCCATCTAGTGATTATACTTGGAAGGTGAAGGGAGCAGACAGAGCCATCTAGTGATATACTTGGAGTGGAGGGGGAGAGAACACGAGCCAATCTAGTGAATATACTTGGAGGTGGAGGGGGAGAGACAGAGCCATCTAGTAAATATACTTGGAGGTGGAGGGGAGAGACAGAGCCATCTAGTGAATATACTTGGAGGTGGAGGGGAGAGACAGAGCCATCTAGTGAATATACTTGGAGGTGGAGGGGAGAGACAGACCATCTAGTGGATATACTTGAGGTGGAGGGAGAGACAGAGCCATCTAGTGAATATACTTGGAGGTGGAGGGGAGAGACAGAGCCATCTAGTGAATATACTTGGAGGTGGAGGGGAGAGACAGAGCCATCTAGTAAATATATGGAGGTGCGAGGGGAGAGACAGAGCCATCTAGTGGATATACTGGAGGTGGAGGGGAGAACAGAGCCATCAGTAAATAACTTGGAGGTGGAGGGGAGAGAACAGAGCCATATAGTGAATATACTTGGAGGTGGAGGGGAGAGACAGAGCCATCTAGTAAATATACTTGGAGGTGGAGGGGAGAGACAGAGCCATTTAGTGAATATACTTGGAGTGAGAGGGGAGAGACAGAGCCATCTAGTGAATATACTTGGAGGGTGAGGGGAGAGAACAGAGCGCATCTAGTGATACCAAGGGAGAAAGGAGCCCTGAAAGAGACAGAGCCATCTAGTGGATATATACTTGGAGGTGGAGGGGAGAGACAGAAGCCATCTTACTAGTGGAATATACTTGGAGGTGGAGGGGAGAGACAGAGCCATCTAGTGGATATACTTGGAGGTGGAGGGGAGAGACAGAGCCATCTAGTGAATATACTTGGAGGTGGAGGGGAGACAGAGCCACAATAATAACTGAGGTGGAGGGGAGAACAGAACATCTAGTGAATATACTTGGAGGTGGAGGGGAGAGACAGAGCCATCTAGGTGAATTTTAACTTGGAGGTGGAGGGGAGAGACAGAGCATCTATCTAATATACTTGGGTGGAGGGGAGAGACAGAGCCATCTAGTATATACTTGGAGGTGGAGGGGAGCAGTAGTGGAAGGGAGCAAGAGATCTAGTGAGAGTGTATTTGGTGAGTGTGGCAGAGCCATCTAGTGCCCGTTTTCCAGAGATTGGTCTGGTGAGTAAATCTGCAAATGTTCCCGTTTCTCTGTTGTCGTAGGAATGTGAGGGGAAATGCATTAACGGAGCCAGACCCGTGACTGCCTGACACGAGCGCCCGAAACTCCCCCGTGGAAGCGTCGTCAAAGCGGCACCCAAACAAAGGCTGTCTTTGAGAAACCTGGTGGGCGTTTGTTCCTTGAGAGGGGGGGGGGGTTGAAGTCGGCTTAAATGTGCGTCTGTTGGTTTCTTTGTGCCTTTGTTTGTTCTTTTGTTGTCTGTTTTGTGCTTTCTGCTGTGTTCTCTTCGTCATGACTTTTCTTTCTTCGGAGAGGCTTGTCTAATTTAGTATTTTTTTATTTATATTTTTTTGTCCCTCTTTGAATGCGTTGCCATCATTATATTTATTTACTTTATATTTGTTTTTGTTTATCATGAAATGTAGATAATGAATGATATAACAACGAAAGCAATGCAAGAAACAAAGAGAGAAAGAAATGGACCGCGAGAGGAAAAGAGGAGACCGAGAGAGACTGATAAAAATGGGAGACGAGAAGAAGAAAAAAGAATAAAAAAAAAAAAAAAAAGCGAAACCGAAAAAAGAAGAGGAAGAGGAGAGAACCAGAGAAGGGAAAATAATCAACGCCACCCACCTCTTTCTCCGACCACTCGCAATTAAAGTCGTGGGTGCCAGGAGTGCCACGAAGCGCGCCAAGCGCGCCATTGTTTCGGGCCCGGGGACCTGGTCTCGCGGTGCCTTCTCCTCCGCTGTCACTTTTAAAGGCTCCTTCCTCTTTCATCTCCTTTCTCTCCTCTTCAGGACACGTTTTCTTTTCTGCTTTTCAAGTTCCGTGTCTGATCGACCTGCCTCTCGGTGCGTCTGTGCGCGTCTTTGCTTTTTGTTTGTGTTGTTCTGCTAGGTTCTATCCCATATGGTAACTCGCAGATCTATCTATCTAGGTAGAATCATCCTAGTGGCTATCGTATCCTCTCAGAGTGAGCGTGCGCGAACGCCGGAGAGACTCAACTAGCAGAGGAAGGTACAGAGGCCCAAGTGTAAGAAGTACAAGAGAGCATGCAAAATGAAAACAGAAAACATGTAGAAAGAAAGCAATTAGATACGAGAGAATAAAGAAAAAGAAAAGAAAAAGAAAAAGAAAAAGAAAAAGAAAAAAGAAAAAAAAGAAAAAGAAAAAGAATATAGACTGTGAAGAGAAATAGACCCTCGAAAGTGAGAGAAAAAAAGAAAATAGAAAAAGAAAAAAGAAAAAGAAAAAAGAAAAAGAAACGAAGAAAAAGAGAGGGGCGAAAAAGTAGAAAGAAAAAAGAAAAGAAAAAAGAACAAAGAAAAAAGTAAAAAGAAAAAGAAAAAAAAAAGAAAAAAAAAGAAAAAGGAAAAAAAGAAGAGAAAAAAAGAAAGAGGAAAGAGAAGAGAGGAAAAGCAAAAGACAAAGAGAAGGAGAGAGAAAGAAGAGAGAAAGACAAAAAGGCAAGAAGAAATAGAGAGAGAGCAGAAGAAGAGAGAGGAGAAGAGAAGAAAGAAGAAAGCAGAGAAAAGAGAAGAGAGAGGAGAAGGAGAAGACGAGAAGGAAAAGGAGAAAAGAAATGAGAAAAAGAAAGAGAGAGGAGAAGGAGGGAGAAGAGCACAGAGAAAAAGAGCAGAGAGAGAGAAAGAGCACACTTATCTAAAGTCAAGAAAAAGAGAAGAAGAGAAAGAAAGAAGAAGAGAGAAAAGAAGAAGTAGAGAGAGAGAAGAAGAAGAGAAGAGAGAAGAGAGAGAAGAAGAGAAGGAGAGAAAGGAGAGAAGAGAGAGCTAGAGAAGAGAGACAAAGAAGGAAAAGAGAGAAGAAAGGAGAGAGAAAAAGAAGCGGCCATCTGTGGGGGGGGTTCAGCTCTTCTGTCTGATGGCCGTATCCGGCTTTGGTAGGGGGGGAGGGGTGAAAAGAAAAAAGAAAAAGAAAAAGAAAAAGAAAAAAAGAAAAAGAAAAAAAAAAGAAAAAGAAAAAGAAAAAGAAAAGAAAAAGAAAGACTGAAGAGAGACCTGAAAGAGAAGAGAAAGAAGAGAAAGAGATTAGAGAGAGAGAGAAGGGTAAAGGAAAGAAATCGAGAGAAGATAAGATAGATAGATAGAGAATAAGTAATGAG
>NW_020869092.1:91706-104206 GCF_003789085.1 Penaeus vannamei | reverse complement strand
CACCAGAGTGTCAGTTGATATGTGATTGGATTATTGGATTACGGCAGCACATCCTTCGGCGTCCTGGGTCTGGCTGCCTCGTCCGTCCGGCTTGGTAGGGGATGGGGGTGGCGGAGGGGGTGGGGGGGGGGGGGGGCGAGGAGGGGACGCTGGGTAAGCGGTCGAAGAGGCATCCGCGTAGAGGCGGGGGGGGGGGGGACTGTCATTCTTTCCTTGTCCTCCTTATCCTCCATCTTTTCCTTTTGCTTCTTTTCTTCTCTGCTTCTCCCTTTCCTCCTCTTCCTTATTTTCCTCTCCTTCTCCACCTCCACCTTTTCCTTTTCTTTCTTCTTCTTTTTCCTCGCCCTCGTCCTCTTCATCTTCATCTGCTTCTATTTCTCTTCCTCCCCCACCTCCACCTTTTCATTTTTCTCCTCCTTCTTCTTTCATTCTTCCTCCTCTCCTCCTCCTCCTCCTTCTCCTCCTCCACTTTCCTCTTCCTTCCTCCTTCAATCTGCAGGTGAGCCCCGTCCGCGTGTTGCCTGCGATATATAGTCCCCCGTCTGCACACCGAGGACACTTGGAGATCCCTCAAACGAAGACCAAAACCCAAGCATTCGGACGACTCCCATTTTCATCTTATTTATTTATTTATTTATTTATTATCATAATTTCATTTACTATTATATATGTATTTTTTTGGGAGGGGGACTTAACGGAAAGTGTAATACTGTTTTGGGATGTACCTTTTTTGGTTGGGAAAACGGGGAAAAAGAAGAAGAAAAAAAGGAATGGCTGGCCTAGATGTGCGACGTTGAGTCCATACCTTCACGAGGCAGCGAAGATTTAGAGAGATTTATTCATACTCGAGGTGAAGCATATATCAGCCAGAAGTGACAGTACCAATTCTGTCCGAAAATCTGCCTTAAATATCTCCTAGAACCTGACAGGACTGAAATTCGTATATGATCGTGAATCCGGAATACTGCGCACATTTACAGTGGTGAATGGACATGCCCAAGAAGAATCAGTTTCGTGGAAATGGATGTATTTCATTGCCCGGTGCTATCCATCAGCGCGCCGTGTCTGGGCTATGTAACATATTACACATTCTGGTGGCTGTAGAGGAAGCCAGCTTTCTATTGCTAGCCTCGCTGTGCGAGGCTAGCAATAGAAAGGGGCATTTGTGTGGAGGCTAGCAATAGAAAGGGGCATTTGTGTGGAGGCTAGCAATAGAAAGGGGCAGAGGCTAGCAATAGAAAGGGGCATTTTGTGTGGAGGCTAGCAATAGAAAGGGGCATTTGTGTGGAGAGCAATAGAAAGGGGCATTTGTGTGGAGAGGGGGCATTGTGTGGAGGCTAGCAATAGAAAGGGGCATTTGTGTGGAGGCTAGCATTAAAGGGGCATTTGTGTGGAGGCTAGCAATAGAAAGGGGGCATTTGTGTGGGAGCTAGCAATAGAAAGGGGGGCATTTGTGTGAGGCTAGCAATAGAAAGGGGCATTTGTGTGGAGGCTAGCAATAGAAAGGGGCATTTGTGTGGAGGCTAGCAATAGAAAGGGGCATTTGTGTGGAGCTAGCAATAGAAAGGGGCATTTGTTGTGGAGGCTAGCAATAGAAAGGGGGTATGGAGGCTAGCAATTTGTGTGGAAGGGAAGCTAGCAATAGAAAGGGGCATTTGTGTGGAGGCTAGGGCAATAGAAAGGGCATTTGTGTGAGATGCATTAGCAATAGAAAGAGCATTTGTGTGGAGGCTAGCAATAGTAAAAGTGCAGAGGTGTAGCAATAGCCAAATAGCCATTTTGTGTGTGTGGAGGCTAGCAATTAGAAAGGGCAGATTCCCTGATGTGGTAGGCTAGCAATAGAAAGGGGCATTTGTTGGAGGCTAGCAATAGAAAGGGCATTTGTAGGTCGTGGTTACAGCAATGCAATAGAAAGGGGCATTTGTGTGAAGACTAGCAAAGAAAGGGCTTTGTGTGGAGGCTAGCAATAGAAAAGGGGCATTTTGGTGGAGGCTAGCAATAGAAAGGGCATTTGTGTGGAGGCTAGCAATAGAAAGGGGCATTTGTGGGAGGCTAGCATGAAAAGGCATTTGGCATGTGGAGAGCTAGCAATAGAAAGGGGAATTTGTGTGGAGGCTAGCAATAGAAAGGGGCCAGTTGTGTGCCGAAATTCAATAGGAGGCTATAGCTGCCATTATACTAGAAAAGGTTTGATTCTAGAATGGTTGATTCTAAATGTGTGTTGTTTTGGCCTACCAATTTGGGCTCGGATGTGGTCGGTCCAGGTGATTTTTAGATCTTAACGTAGTGGAGAGACATATGTTATTCATTTGATTTTCCTGTTGATCTTGCTTTAGTGGTTGGTTAACGGCAAATCAGGAAAGAAGTGGGATTTGTGTGGAAGGCTAGCAAAGAAGAGAATCGGCATTTGGGAGCTATGCAATATATGAGTGAGACGGGGTGTTGCACTGTGTGGTCTCCGGAGTGAGTCGGCACCAGGAGAAGAGGAGGAGAGAGAGGAGGGGCGTGTGGGGGGAGAGAAAGAGAGGAAAAGGAGAAGGGAGGAGGAGGCAGGGCAGGGAAGGGAAGAGGTGATAGAATTTTAAGATAATGGAGAGATAATTTTAAGATAGATGATGAGAGATTAGAGAAGAGGAGAGAGAGGGCAACTTTGTGTGGAGAGACCGGAGCATAGAAGCGAAATTAGAGAAAGGGAGAGGCATATTGTGTGAGGAGGCTAGCGGATAGACAGAAGAGGAGGGAGGCAGTTAGGTAGTGAGAGGATCCAGAGAACTGAGAGCAATAGAGAGAAGAGAGAGGGAGAAGCAAGGATTATGTGTGGAGAGAGGCTAGGCCAAGTAAAGGAAAAGAGAGAGAGGAGCACATTTGTGGAGAGAGAGATGCTAGGAGTGAGACCAGTGCGTAGCAAGAAGAAAGGGAGAAGAGAAGAAGGGAGATGAGAGAGAAATAAAGAAAGTGGCAAGAAAGATTAGAGAATGTAAGGGGAATAATAATAGGAACTAAAAGCGTGAGTACATTCCAGTCACCAGGAAATAAAGGAATATTTCCAGCTGATTTCGCCTTTCATGCAGAAGGTCAAAGAGCTCGGTAACGTTCGGTCCACGAAAGTTCCAGAACATTCCTTTGTTCCTTTTGCTTCCCTCGCTGTGTCGGTGAATCTCGATGCGTGCATTTTTCTGTGCAATAGACGATAAGGGTCAATTATATACTATATGTACATTATGATATGTAGGATATAGAGCTATATTACTAATATCATATATAGTATATATTATATATATAAGTATATAATATATCTAGATAGAATAGATAGATAGGAATTAGATTATAGAATAAGGATAGAAAGGTAGTGTAGGTACATTATATATTCAGTATCGACTTCTCACCTGCGCCAAGCACCCACAGCACACACGCAACACACATACAACGACAAGCATCAAAGCACGATCATAGACTACCACACATAACACACACACAAACAACGCAACGCACAACACACACAGGTCTATATTTTTTTTTTATGAGAGAGCTAATATAGCTAATTGAATTATATTAGGTACTAGGCAATGTGTTGAGTAAGTGATATATTTAGCATATAATCTATTATTCAGTAATAATCTTCTAATCGTATGCAGGCACCTAATTTATTGTGCTATCCGTCGGTTATGAGTTGCTAGCAATTAATAGATAATATATATAATGTTTAGGTATAAATTATATAATTATCATCAATCACAGCTAGCACACACACACACCACACACACAGGATCCCCACACAACACACATCACACGAAAACGAACACCACCAGCCACATACCACACAGGAGAGCACAAAAAGTATAATGCCTAAAATGAGATAATAGAGGCATTGGGGTAATGGTGAGTTTATAATAGTAGATAAGCGTTTTAAATTAAAAAATATTATAAAAGCATATATTATATATTATTATATCTATATTATAATATATATATAGATAAGGTATATATTTATGGGTACATTATTGATTTATACTATTATATTATATATATATATCTATATGTATGTATGTATATATAATTATTAATGTAACAGTTTAAAAGCTATAATTATAAGCATAATTAAGAAGTAGTAAGTGTATAGCTTATTATTAAGTATATGGTTAGTTATAGTTATTATAAGTGCTATAGATCTGATGAATAGTAGTATGGCATACGGTAATCGGCTATAGTACGATGAAGTGCATAATTAATAATGAACAATTAGTTTAATAATAATTATACAGGATGGCTATTTTTGATATCTATTACTATAGTTGGAAGGCTTTATAGCAATTTAAGTGATAAAGAGGGTACAATATTATGTGATGTGTTATAATTATGTAAGTTATATATAATGCTAGCTTTATGGTATAAGGTGGATGAAGTGGGAGTTGTCTGTTTTGTATGTGTGGTAGTAGATAAAGTTGAGAAACAGAGACTGAAGCAATTGAAGAGAGAGAATCTGACCGAAACAGAGGCAATATTGTGTGGGAGGAGGCTAGGGTAGGAAAGAGAAGGAGAGAGCAAATTGTGTGGAGAGGCTAAGACGAAGAGAGAGAGAATGGTAAAAAAGATAGAATAAGCGGATGTCTCAGAGATGTTATTAAGATGTTGCAACATCCAAGATACTTAAGATCCGTACTCTTATGCCTAATTCAAGTATATAATTATTCCAAAATGATCGATCATTGGTTATAGTATCCATTTTATCTTCGATTATAATCATGATTACTTTAATAAAAATATTGACAATGAAAATATAATAGAAAAATTAATACCTTAATCATAATATAGTATGATATAGTTGTGAGTAATATTAGGGTAAATAGTATAGATAAAGCCCTAGGTTAGCGAATGTGGAATATAATGGTGATAAGTAATTAATCATCGGATAACTATGATGGTTAGATAATCAAGTAATAATAATATATAATGATAATCAATAGCAAGAGGGGAATCAGTTAGTAATTGGATAATATTATTGTATAATAGTTAATTTAGATGTAATGAAACAATGATAATGACATAAATTAGCATATTTGATAGGATAGAAATAAAAAAAAAAGGAGGATCTCAACCATATTGTTGTCAATAGATATATTATTAATGATAATAATGAATTAATAAAAATGTAAATAAATAATATGATATTAATAAGGTCTTATTCTATAAAAATTAAGAATATACAATAATATATGTGAGGGCTATTATTTGTTATTTTTATGAAATATGTTGTGGTAGAGTATTCCTTATAAATCCGTATCTCATTTAAATGGACATAAATTAGTATTATTAATGATTATTATAATTAAAAATAGGGCATTTTTATTATGTATTATTTTATATATTAATATTTTATTATTATCATTTTTATTATATTATAATATGTGATTTTATTGAATTGTTGGCTAATGTTCAGGTAAATAGATTACAAATGGTATGGATGATGAGCATTTGGATGATGATTAATTATGATTATGAATTGATTATTATAGAACTATGTCTAAATATTGATGATTTTTCAATTAATAATTGGATCCTCTTATCGGCATTTTTATTGTTTCTTTCCTGTGGTATCGATATGGCTAATATGTATCCACAAATAGTCAAAAGATGTGGATAACTTTTCAATTGTTTAGGGTTTCTAAGTATTTAGTCTACAGCTATTATTTATTGGAAGCTGGCTTCTAGTTCGGTGGAAAATTACCACTTGTGCCATTGAGCTATTTGGTTTACTAGTATCTCATTTGCTTCTGAATCGAGGTTATCTTTTATACGCGGGTTATCTATTTACTAATTTTATATATATTGTAGTATTAAATCATCATTGTATTATCATTAATATTCTTTTTTTTCTTCAGCGTTGAGTCATAATCATTTAATCTTGTACTGTGAAGATTATTGGGTGTTATTTTCCAAATTGTCTTTCTTATGGTAACTTAACTATAGATGTATTTGTAGTTAAAGGCCACTGGGATTGTCTTTGGTCTCTTTTCATGCCATTTGTACCTGATGTGCAAACCCTAAAGTCTTGTGAGTTTATTTGTTGCCTTTATCATTTATCAACTCCTCCAGCTTGTCGTGTCCCTATGAGTGTTGTTCTATATCCTAAGTCCCGGTTTTCGATGGTCCTTGGATCTTTATCATTCCGATATGTGGAAGTACTAGCCCATTTTGATATCATATTTTTATGATGGCTGGGTGTCTTTGTTCCAATCTATGTTTACTTGACAGTCGAGGCTGATTATAGGTGAGATGTCTTCAACACCCTTTCTTTTACACACCCTTAAAAGCATGGCTTTTAGCCCATTTGGGGTAATTGCACAAGCGATTACCAATACGATTATTAGCTGGCTACCCTTCCATCTTGAAATTTGAAAAAATCATGTTCTTAGTATAAGTCACACGAGTGACCTCCCTGTGTTTTGACCTCCCGTAGAGTGTGATAATGCTGCATTTGTGCAATTTATCTGAAGCAAATTGGTACAACGGATTGGATATGAATTTGACAGTGGCTTTTGATCTTCCCAGCCATTTACTCCCGTATGGATATTTTTTCTAAATTATCCGTATGCAGTGGATAGTCCTCGATCAAGGAATCTTGACGAGAAGGACATTCACAAAGGACTTGTGACACAGTCAAACGCCTACTACCATCGCGACACCGAAATAAAGACACAAATTCTCCACTCTCAGCACGCCGCGCGTCTCCAATACTTGCGGTCCTTCCCATACCTTCTAACACCAATTTGTGTCTCCATATTGTTCTTTCTATCTCCTTATATTTTAATGGTATTCTTTATTATACCTCATCCTATCTGGAACTAACAACAAATGCACCATAAACCCTAGAGCGATCATTACATCACGAACACCAAAAACATTATCCATGTGTTCCCATCTAGTATTTCCGTCTCACTCAGTACCCCAGACATGTTACAACGATCACGCACTAATTCATCAATTATCTCGTTCAAGTATCTTATTTTACTCTTATTTACTTATCTTTTTCTTTAGCATAACTGAATTATATATTTTTTCTTTTCTATTTTATCGTTTTGTCCTATCTACAAGGGTGATTACAGGCACCGTTATTGCGATAGCTTGCATGCTGACCTCGATGAGAACCCATTAAATGTATTTGGAAGTCTCCTAACTCCAACTAATATCTTGTTTGTCCCTAACTCGTCCACACAACGGTTCGTATAAAATTACATAATGTGTACTAATGAACATACTATTTGTTTTACTTACAGTACTTTCACATTGCATTATCTGAAAAGAAAACACAGATTACATATTACTTGGCCTGTGGAACGGAATATAAGATCCAAATCTTATTTCTGGAGAGAACAATAAAGAATAAAATTAGGGAGTTTCTAGGATCGTTCTATGATCTTGTTACCGATTCCCGTTTAAGAACCTTGTAGATACCTGCATGATGATATAATTGTGTTTATTTCAGTAAACAAATAGTATATTTGGTCTTTGTGTTGGTATACAAAGGTTGTGAATTGTAATCTGAAGATATAGAAGAGATTATAAGAAGAGTAAGTAATAGATAGATGATAATTAGTATATTATATTAGTAAACGATATATATAACTATAATATTATTATGGTTTTTTATATGTATATAATATATAATTATATTATATGTTATTATATATATAGATATATATGTAGTTATATATTATAGTATAGCTAAGTATAATGAAATGTGTTTGTTTGGTTGTTTTGTGTGTATTATATATACTAAGAGATAGTATATTATGAAATATAGATGAGAGATATATAGATTATATTTATATAATATATGTATATTTATTATGTAATTATATATATATATATATATAATTATTACAATTATATATATATATAATATTATATATATATATGAATAAGTGTATACCAATATATAATAAATAGTTAAATACATTAATAAATCATTAGAGAGAGATTTATTTGATATGATAGATTCTATAATAAGAGAGATGAGATAGATAGATGAGAAATGGTATGATAGGGTAAAGAGAGTAAGAGAGTAAAGGAACATAAAATGAATTAGCGAGATAATAGAGAGAAGATTATATAGGATGATATGGAGTATATGAGTAGGGTATATAAATATTGGTAATAGTAGATTAGTATAATAAGTACTTTGAGATAATGAAAATGTAGAAAGTAGAAAGAAATAAATGTTAAAGCTAAATAGTAAATTATTATGGACAGTATAGATGATATATGTGAAGTAATGGTTATTAATATTAATACAATGGTGGAGGTAGTACTCATATAGGTAAACTCTACATAGACACAGAGGAATCATGATGATATAACATACATTACTATACATACAGACTACATATCATAACATCATTTATATATAAATTATAAAGATGATATAACTATATATATAATATGTATATATATAGTTTATAATATTAATGTGATGTAGTTCATATTATAATTAATATTTATATATTATATAATATCTATTATCATTTATACTTACAATATAATTTACCATATAATATATATTGTATAATGAGTTATAATATTATATTTTAATATATTTATATAATATTATTACTATAATATAATATAATAATATAATAGTAGTATATTATATATCAAATAATTCATATAAAATATATTATGTATTCATAATATTTAATATTAATATCTATAACTATTATTATATATATAATTTACTAATAGTAACTATATTTAATATATATATATGTAACTCTTCAAAAAACTCTTATTCCCCATTTATATTAAATATATACATATATACTAATTAGTATTGTTTCATATTAATTATCATATACATATATATATATATATTTTCTATATATATTAATATTAGTATTATCTATTTTTAATATTAATAATATAGTTATTATATATATTATTTTATTGTACTACAACTAATTATCTACAATAATATACACATATCACTATTATATTAATAAATCATACACACACAACCCATAAAACGTATCCAAACGGCATCGCTAACGACCTTAATCGCAACTCCGCTAAACGTCTATATACACACATACACTAATCCCACTACCATTACATCAACTTAATAACTACTGTATATCATACATATCTATAATTACTAACACACTACATTGACTGACAATTATATACACCTAATTACTATACTAATATCCTTACTCTTATGCTCTCATACACCCGTTTAATAATTATCACTACATTATCTATAAATCATCTTAACTCATATACTAACTATTATACATGCTATAACTATTGATATTCTACACACACACTACACAACAATCATCACATCTCCACAACCACACAACATCACAACACATTTACAAACTATCCAATGGTCGGAAAGATGCAACAGCAAGCGCAACGATGAAGCGACAAGACAACACCGAACTCATGCGCCGAAGCCTTTTTCGCTTATTGGCCTTTAGGTTCAGAAGGTCAATTATTCCGATCGACTTGGTATTTTTCCCTACACCTTCCCGGATCACTCCACCTGATTTTCAACAATACCACACACCCGACCCACGCCACACACAACACACACACACCAAACCAACAACCACACCAACCCACAGAACCCACCACCCACCCACAACCAACCCAACACACACCACAACCCACCACAAACACCCCGACTAACCGGAACAACAACAAACTATAAAAGATTTGATTATAAATGATAATTATACATTATAACCGATTAAATTTCTAGTGATAGGCATAGAGGAACAATTTGGAGAAGGTGAAGTGAGGAATCAAGAGAGAAACAGAGTAAGAGGTCACTAGTAGTTGGTAAAAATCGACTCATATACTAGTATCTAGTAAATATCAGCTAGCTTTTTCGTATAGAATAACATTACTCCATCGCTTCAATATACTATATATGGTCAATATGCTTTACTATGTATAGTTACACAGAGAGCCAGCAACAGACAGACACACGCCACACCCACACACCCGACAACACCACACACGACTAACACTAACTAACAATATACGCAACCACACACACACGACAAAAAACAACACACACAAAATCCAAATAGGCATAGCATATTATGCATAGGAACCTGACAAATTTATACAGACCTCATACTAGAGATTATAATACTAAATATAACTATATAAGTGACTACACTAGTATATGTATCTTAACTTCATATATTTTATTAAGTATATTATATATAGGTTTATAAATATAGCTGTATATAATTAGACTTATATATATACATATATGGTGCTTTATATATATATATATATTATATATATATAGTATTATTATATATGTATAATTAATACATATATATTATAATTATATTTATTATATATACATGTGTATTTGTATATATGATTATGCATTTTATTAATATATTATAATATATTTATAAATAATATATATATATAATTATATTAATATAATTATATTAATTTATTGTATATACTATAATTATGATATATATTTCTATCCGTTATTGTGTGATGTATGATATTTATATATTATGTTTATATTGTATAATTGATATATTGATGTGTATGTGTTGTTATTATATATTGTATATATGTGTTGTAGTTGATTGTGTGTGTATATTAATAATATATTATATATTTAGTAATAGTAATAATTCTGTGTGTGTGTAGTGTTGTATATTATTTAATTATTATGCTATAGCGTATTATATATTATATATTAATAATATTGCACACACACACAATAATATACAACATAAACACGTGCTTCTCTCTCTCTCTTCTATCTCTCTCTCTCTTCTCTCTCTCTCTCAATCTCTTCTCTCCTCTCTCCTACTATCTCTTCTTCTCTCTCTCCTCTCGCGTCTCTCTTCTTCTTCTACAACACTCACATACACACACGACGATTCGCACACGCACGCAATCAATACAGTGATTGTGCGCCACGTTGCGCCTGAATATTTTTCAAATCTGAAAATGTCTGACAGTCTGTGAATATTTTGACAATTTGAATATACTGTACACCGTCCGAATTTCTCTGCCGCTGTCACATTGCACATACTAAATCTCACTCTTATTTAAATGTTTATTTATCCAACTTGAACTTTCTTTTCAAACAAAATATAGAGGAAAAGACATAATGAAAAAAATACAATTTTCTTCCAAGCAGTGTACCTTTCCACATTTAGGAGCAAAAAGAAAACAAAACATAAAAAACAAACAATGAAACACACAAACAAACAAACAAGAAAAGGTTTATGTAATCCTAGTTCCTGGTTTTAAATATCACGGTGATCATGTTAATTACTAATTCATTTGCTCTGTTTTTACATTCTGAAGAAGGATGTTATAATCGAGGTGTTGCATTTAAATTGGTGATATAATGGTTAAATTCAAGCCTGCGGTGATTATCTGTGAATGAGAACATATGATATTTAATGTGTGATGGTCACGTGATTGTCACATCTGATTAATACCATGACATGAAGCATTTATAAACAGTCGATGGATTAAAACGAGTTTCGATTAACTCCAACGAGCCTCGATGAAGCCTTTTTTTTCAAATATGTAAATAAAATCGTAGGAACTTGAATTTCACGTGAAAGTCCCACGCTGGCAACTCGCTACCACTACCTTGCGTTACTATAGGGAAAAAAAACAAAAGCATAACTGACATGACTCTCTTGATGACTTAATACCCGGATAAAGCATCGAATCCCCTTTCTCTTGCGCTATAAGTACTATAAGGGAAAAAAACAGAAACATAAACATAACTGACATACTCTCTGATGACTTAATACCCGGATGAAGCATCGAATTCCTTTCTCTTGCACTAAAAGGACTATAAGGGAAAAAAAAAAAATAAAAGCATAACTGACATGACTCTCTTGATGACTTAATACCCGGATAAGGCATCGAATCCCCTTTCTCTTGCGCTATAAGGACTATAAGGGAAAAAAACAAAAACAAAAGCATAACTGACATGACTCTCTTGATGACTTAATACCCGGATAAGGCATCGAATTCCCTTTCTCTTGCACGAGTAAAGGCTATAAGGGAAAAAAAAAACAAAAATAAAAGATAACTGACATGACTCTCTTGATGACTTAATACCCGGATAAGGCATCGAATCCCCTTTCTCTTGCGCTATAAGGACTATAAGGGAAAAAAAGCATAACTGACATGACTCTCTTGATGACTTAATACCCGGATAAGGCATCGAATCCCCTTTCTCTTGCTACGCATAACTTGACATGACTCGATGACTTAATACCCGGAGCATCGAATCCCCTTTCTCTTGCACTATAAGGACTATAAGGGAAAAAACAAAAACAAAAGCATAACTGACATGACTCCCTTGATGACTTAATACCCGGATAAAGCATCGAATCCCCTTCTCTTGCGCTCAGTGACTCCCCCTATAACTGAAATGGCATCGATATTCAGAACTGGATTTCGGGAATAACTAAATCCTTCAGTTCTTC
>NW_020869092.1:60000-62500 GCF_003789085.1 Penaeus vannamei | reverse complement strand
TTTTTGTTTTGTTGTGTTTTTGGTTTTTGGTTTTTGGTTTTGTTTCTGTTCGTCGGGAAATCGGCTTCAATTTTTTTTTCTTTTTTTTTTAGGGTGTTCTTGTCTTTTCATTAGGGTGTTTTTTGTTTTTTGTTGTTTTTATGTTTTGTTGTTTTTTGTTTTTGTTATTGTTTTCGGTAATTTATTTTTTTAAGATTATAGATCGAGGCGAAGACTTTGGGATGATGTTTTTAATGATAGTGATAATGACGGTACGTGTTAATGATAATGATAATAGTGGTAATGGTGGTGGTGAGATAAATTATGATGAATTAAATAAGATAGTAATAAGATAACAATGATAATCATAATAATAATGATAATGATGATAATGGTAATAGTAATGATAATAACGATTATGATGATAATGATGATAATAATAATGATGGTTGTAAAAGTAATTATAATAAGAATGATGATGATGCTAGTAATAATTATGATGATATTAATACTGTTTAGAATAATGTTATTAACGATAACAATAACAATAACAATAATGATAATAATAGTTATAATAACAATAATAATAATAATAATAATAAATAATAGTAATAATAATAATAATAATAATAAATAATAATAATAATATATAATAATAATAATAATATATAATAATAATAATAATAATAATAATATGATGATGAATGAGATGATGATGATGATGATGATGATGATGATGATGATGATGATGATGATAATATAATAATAATAATAATGATATAATGATAACATATATTTCTACATGATTTCTTTGACCGGTATATGAGAAACAAGTTATAACATGTGGTTCGGGATCAGCCATTTTTTCCCCTTGCCTCTGTCATGACGAATCACTTGCCTTAATTACAGGCCAGCGATCGCTACTGAAGACTAGGCCTATCGAGTCCCCCCGCCCCCCCCCCCCCCTTACGCCTCCCCCTCCCCCACTCACACGCACACCGTATAGAACATCTCTACCTGACTGGGTTTGCTGTTCTCTCTACCTTCTTTTTTTTCCTTTTTCTTTTTGCTTTTCTTCCGTCTCTCATTCCTTCCTCCTTCATTTCTCTTCCTATCCCTACTTCCTCCCTCCTTCCCTGACTTTTCTACATCTCTTCCTCCCTTCCTCTCTCCTTCCCTCACTCCCTCCCTCACTTCCTCCCTCCGTCCCTCCTTCCCTATTTCCATCCCTCCCTCCAACCATCCCCCACTCCCTTCGTCATCTCCAACCTCCAACTCTCCCTCTCTCCCTCCTCCCTCCATCCGTCCCCCCCCACACATTCACCCTTCCCCTCCCCCATCCCCCCCCCTCCACGACTCTACCCGCACACACACGCCAAAAGCAAGAAGGGAGAGAGAAAAAAAACATCCTTATAGACCCTATTCCCAAGGGTTATTTTGGCGTGGGAGGCTGAGCTAACATACGTACACACATAGGCCTCTTGTGTACGTTCTTTTGTCGTGTACATGGTCGGCTGGGTGTCAATTGTGTAAGATGACGTAGGATCTTTTTGTATCCTGAGGTGTTCTGTGTACTTATTATTATTATTTTCGGATTTTTCCTTTTTTTTTCTTCTTTTTTTCTTTCTTCTACTTTTTTGTGTCAGATCCTTCGGGCGAAACGTGACGTGGAAGATTCTTATCCGTTTCCTGTCAACTCTCTTTTGATTTATGTGTTTATCCGGTTTGGGGTGTTTTCTTTCATTTCGTTTTTGCTTTTGCTTTCTTTCTCTTTCTTTCTCCGCTTTTCCATCTTTCTCTGATTTTTGTTGTTCTCTCTCTCTCTGTCTTTCTGTCTTTCTTCTTCTCTCTTTTTCTCTTTTCTCTTTTCTCTACTCTCTCTCTCTCTCTCTCTCTCTCTCTCTCTCTCTCTCTCTCTCTCTCTCTCTCTCTCTCTCTCTCTCTCTCTCTCTCTCTCTCTCTCTTCTCTCTCTCTCTCTCTCTCTATCTATCTATCTATCTATCTGTCTATCTATCTATCTATCTCTCTCTCTATCTATCTATCTATCTATCTCTCTTCTCTTCTTTCTCTCTCCTCTCTCTCTCTCTCTCTCTCTCTCTCTCTCTCTCTCTCTCTCTCTCTCTCTCTCTCTCTCTCTCTCTCTCTCTCTCTCTTCTCTCTCTCTCTCTCTCTCTCTCTCTTCTCTCTCTCTCTCTCTCTCTCTCGTCTCTTCCTCTCCTCTCCTCTCCTCTCTTTCTCTCTCTCCTCTCTCTCTCTCTCTCTCTCTCTCTCTCCCAATCTCATCTGTGAGTGAGTGAGTGTTTATATGACTATCCCGATCAGCCTTTATTTATCCATTTATCCAATTCAGTTATTCCCTTACCCACTTACCAGTCTACCAACTTACCAGTACGTGTATCATATCCATCTCTTCATCTCCACCATTCTCCAATCTTTATCCATTTTTCTCCATCTCTCTCCTACAGCTCCCACGTCTCGAGTGTCTTTGATAATTAATTCTTCAGCTAAGAGTAAATCACG
>NW_020869092.1:52500-55000 GCF_003789085.1 Penaeus vannamei | reverse complement strand
TCCCCTCCTTTTTCATCTCCCCTTCCTTCCTCTCCTTGATTCCCTTCCCTTCTTCCTCCTCTCCTTTCCTTCCTCCCCTTTATTCCCTTCTCCTTCTCCTCCCCTCTTTTTTCATCTTCCCTTCTTCCTCCTTTCCTTTCCTTCCTCTCCTTCATTCCTTTCTCCTCTTCTCTTTCCCTCCTTTTATATCATCCCTTCTTCTTCCCCCTCTTTTCCTTCATTCTCTTCATTCCCTTTTTCTCTCTTTCCCTCCTTTATATTCATCTCTTTTCTTCCCCTCCTTTCCTCCTTTCATTATCTTTCTTATCCATTTGCTTGAGTCACCGTTTAAGACTGAATTTCTTTTGCTTTTCAGGTACGTGGCAAGCAGGCCCTTCTTCCACTTGGCTGTAAGGCGGAAATTCCAATGGCCTCGAGATTCCGGTTAAGATGATGGAAGAGAAACAAAACGGGAAGTTAGATTTCTTGGTTGAATTTACGAACGTCTCTTTTTATCTATCTATCTGTCTGTCTGTCTGTCTGTTTGTCTGTCTGTCTGTGTCTCTTATTCTTTCTCTCTCTCTGTCTCTTTAACTTTCTCTCTTTCTATCTCTCTCTATTTCTCTTTCTCTCTCTCTATTTCTCTTTCTCTCTCTATTTCTCTTTCTCTCTCTATTTCTCTTTCTCTCTCTATCTCTCTCTCTCTCTCTCTCTCTCTCTCGTCTCTCTCTCCTCTCTGTCTCCTGTCTCTCTCTCTCTCTCTCTCTCTCTCTCTCTCTTTCTCTTCGTCTCATCCTTACTGTCTATCTCTTATCTCTCTCTCCTTCTCTACTATCGGGGGGTTGCTCGGAGCTGCGCCGGTCTTCTTCGGGCTGGTGTACTCTCTGTTCGCTCACCGTTTCATCCTCTGTCTGCTTCGCGCTTGTTTCTCCGTCCTCCGAGTTATCATTCGCTCTCCTCAGGGCGTCCACTCGGTCCTCTGTAGCTGCGGCTCCATCTTGCGTGTCCTTCCCTACCTCGTCTGGCCGTCCTCTCTGGTTTATTCTTCGCCGCCCATCGTCTCTCTGTCTCTCTGTCTTCTCCCTCCTCCTTACTTCTCTTTTCTTTTTTAACACTTGTTAATCATGGTCCTCATCTCATCTGTCACTCTCGTCCTCTCCCTTTCCTCTTCTTTTTCCCTTATGCTGACATCTAGATTTATCCTGTTATACTGACTGATTGATGCTTTTATTTTGTCATGTAATTGCATGTGCAAAAATCAAAAGAGATTTCTTTTATGCCTAGCCATGAACGTGAATTGTAATGTTTATCGCCGACGAATATTCGTGCTCAAAATTAAAGATAAAAGGCTCTCTTCTTTTTCTCTCTCTTCCTTTCCTTTCTTTTCTTTCTCTCTCTCTCTATTAATCCTATCTTTCTGATCTCTCTTCTCCTTCACCCCCGCATCTTTCTTATATCTTCTTCTCTCACTATGTACTTTCATTCGGCTCTTTTCTTCTTCTCCTCTCTTTTCTTTTCTCTCTCTCTCATCTCTTCTTCTCTCTCTCTCTCTCTCATCTCCTCTTCATCTCTCTCCATCTCCTCTCTCTCTCTCTCTCTCTCTCCTCTCTCTCATTCTCTCTCTCTCCTCTTCTCTCTCTCCTCTCTCATCTATCTCTCTCTCTCTCTCTCTCTCTCTCTCTCTCTCTCTCCTCTTCTTCTCTCTCTCTTCGTCGGTCCCCTGTCTTTTCGCTCTCCTCTTTCTCTTTCTCTTGTCTTCTTTCTCTTTTTTCTTCTTCTTTCTTCTCTCCTCTTGGTCTCTTCATCTCCTGAAAATGAGCCGCGTTCACTGTCTCGCCCTCCTCCCTCCTTCTTCGTGTTCCTCTCTCATCTCTGCTCTCTTCTCTACCTGCTCCTCTCTCATCTCTCTTCTCTTCTCTCTCTCTCTCTTCTCGTCTCTTCTCTCTTCTCTCTCTCTCTCTCTCTCTCCTTCTTTCTCTTTTCTCTCTTCCTCCCTCTCCCTCTTGCTTCCTTCCGTCTTCGTCCGGGATCTGTCTTCGTTCTTGTCTCTCTCTCTTCGTTCTCCTCCCTCTCCCTTCGTTCCTCTCGCAGGGCCGCTGCGTTCTGTCTCTTCGATCCTCGTCTCTCTCTTCTCTTCATCTCTCCTGTCTTATGATCGCTGTCCTGTCTCGGTCGTCGGTCAGTCGTCGATCGGAATCGTCTTTCTTGTCAAGGAGGGACTGCAGGTATAGTCCTATGCTATCAATCGCTCTGTTTTATTCTTCGAGTCTGATTTCAACTCTTTCTGTCCGCGCTGTGTGGATGCCTAATCTAGGTAGCAATTACCTCATATATAGTCAGTGGATTCACGCGATGGTGAGTTACGTCCCGTCGCTCCGGGAGCAGACAGAGCGACGAATCTAGCATATCTGTGGATAGAATATTTAGGCTTTATAAACACTTGTTCCCCTTTTTTTGGATAACAGAGGCTCGCGATTCCAATTAAGTTCAGAGTTGATTCAGTAATCTGTTTTGGCGTAAT
>NW_020869092.1:35000-40000 GCF_003789085.1 Penaeus vannamei | reverse complement strand
TGTGTGTGTGAGTGTAGGCGTGTGTGTATGTGTGTGTGTGAGTGTAGGCGTGTGTGTGATGCGTGTGTGTGAGTGTAGGCGTGTGTGTATGTGTGTGTGTGAGTGTAGGCGTGTGTGTATATGTGTGTGTGAGAGTGTAGTGTGTGTATGTGTGTGTGTGTGAGTGTAGGTGTGTGTGTATGTGTGTGTGTGTGTGTAGGCGTGTGTGTATGTATGTTGTGTGAGTGTAGGCGTATGTGTCTGTGTGTGTATAATTGTGAGTGTATGTATGTTAGAAGGAAGAAAGGAAAACGAGGAAGAAAACAAACTAAAAATAAAGAAATAAAAAGAAAATAATCAAGAGAAAAAAAAACGAAATGAAAGCCACGAAAACGAGAAAAGGAGCGTAAAAAAAAAAAAAAAAAAAAAAATTAAGAAAATAAGAATAAGCAACAAAAAAAAACAACACCAAAAACACACAAAAAAACACGAACGAGGAAATAGGAGAGAGAGAAAAGAAATAAAAAAAAACAATTGAGAATCAAACTACCGAATTATCCTCCCTCTCTGGCCGCCATTTTGAGTTGGTTTTCGTTTAGCATAGGAATGGTTTGATGGGGGAGGGGAGGGGGGGCTTCTGGAGGGCTGGGGTGGGGGGAAGGTGGATTATTTAGGGAGGCAGGGGGTGGGGGGTTGGGGGTGGGGGAGGTGGATTATTTAGGGGGAGGGGGAGGGGGGTTTCTGGGGGGGCTGGGGGGAGGGGGGCTTTCTGGGGGTGGGGGTGGGGGGGTCGGGGAGGGGGGTCTGGGCTTCTGGGGGTTGTGGGTGGGGGGAGGTGGATTTATTTAGGGTGGCAGGGGGAGGGGGGTTGGGGGTGGGGGAGGTGGATTATTTAGGGGGGGAGGGAGGGAGGGGGGCTTCTGGGGGGTTGGGGGGTAGGGGAGGGGGCTTCTGTGGGGGTTGTGGGTGGGGAGAGTGGATTATTTAGGGGGGGGGGAAAGGGGTTTCTGGGGGGGTGGGGGGTTCTGGGGGGGGTGGGGGAGGGGGCTTCTGTGGGGGTTGTGGAAGGGGGGAGGTGGATTATTTAGGGGGGGGAGGAGGGCGAGGGGAAGAATGTGTTGCTAGAGACGCTCTTAGTTTGTGTCGTCTCGTTTGCATGTTTGTTGTTTGTTGTTTGTGTGTGTGTGGGGGGGGGGGGGTTAGTAGGGGCTAGGAGTGGGGGGGGACAGGAGGGTATTCGTGTGTTGTTTGAGTGTTTTTTTTTTGTGTGTGTGTGTGTAGAAAGAATACATAAACACATACATACACAGACACATAGATATACATACACACAGGCCAGTACTCACACACACACACACACACACACAAAGGCAGACAGGCACAGAGCGAGAGAAAGAGAGAAAGAAAGAAAAAAGATAAACACGATTTTCCTGATAGTATGTGTGAAGGAATTGAATATCAAATAACTAAATAAAGTCTATGAGGATTCATTGTTAATGTTGTACTGAAATACCTTGAACAAATAACACTCTATCTATAACTTTCAACAATCAAAAAAAAAAAAAAAATCCAAAATATGTGTTTCCAAATCTTCTAATATTAGTATATCATTTTTTTTCTGAATCATATTTTTTTTCTAATTATAAGTTTTCAGTTCGCTTGATATCCAAATCATTATTTTTAAAAAAGATGTTCACCCATTAGATTGATAATGAGTCAGGCGATTGCATAACTAAGCTTCTTATGAAATGTTTTGCACGGAAATAACTTTATTTTTTATTTCTTATTACAATTATTAGCATTATTATTTAAATTCTTGTTCTCTTGTTCTTTTGTTCTCTTGTTCTCCACGTGGATAACGGGAGGGGGCGAGGTGGAGGAGGAAAAGCTGTGTGTGTGGGGGGGAGGGGTAGCGTGTATGTGGTGTAGGTTTGTGTGTGTTGTGTGTGTGTGGTGTGTGTGTGTGTGTGTGTGTGTGTGTGTGTGTATGGCGTGTATGTGTGTGTAAGTATGGCGTCTATGTGTGTGTAGGTTCGTGTGTATGTGTTCACCCACCACAAAATACACTTTCCCTTAAACCCACCAACCCAGTACCCAGTCCCCTCCCACCTTCCACCGTCTATCCTCACCCACCTCATCTCCCCCCCCGTCCCTCTGCCCCCCCCACCCGCCCCCCCCCCCCCCGGCCCCCCCCCCGTCCACCCGTCCACCCAACCCCTAATCTCCACCCCAATCTCCCTTTTACCCGAATCCGCGTGGCATTTTGAGATAATCGTTTAATCACAAACTGACATTTTCTTGCGACGCGTAAAATGGGGACGTCAGAGGAGAGGTTAAGATTGTCCATCCCGAGGAAAAAGAGAGGAAGGTGAAGAAGAGCGAGGATGGGAGACAGGGAGAGAGGGAGAGAGGGGGAAGGTGAGGGAGAGCGAGGGAAAGAGATGGAGAGAGGGAGAGAGGGGAAGTGAAGAAGAGCGAGGGAAGAGAGGGAGAGAGTAAAGGAGAGGGAGGGATGGAAGGAGACACACACACACACACCATGAATAGATAGATAGATATAGATAAAGGTTTATATATGTATATATGTTATATATGTATATGTGCGCGCGCGCGTGTGTGTGTGTGGTGTGTGTGTGTGTGTGCGCGCGCGCGCGCGCGCGGTGTGTGTGTGTGTGTGTGTGTGTGTGTGTGTGTGTGTGTGTGTGGTGTGCATGCATATATGTATATATATATATATATAATATATATATATATATATATATATATATATATATATATATATACATATATATACATATATATATATATATATATATATATATATATATATATATATATATATATATATATATATATATATATATATATATATATATATATCCATACATATATACATATACATATACATATACATAGAGATATATATTTATCTATCTATTAATCTATACTAAACTACCTACGCATCCCGAGCCAAATTCTTCTAAGAGTCGCGCAAAAAACGCGCGCCTGTACGTTTCTCCAACCCCATGTGCGCATCCGAATGTATGTGCGGATCACACACCGCGTTCCCTCGTATTCCGAAATTCTCTAATTCTCAGAGTCTCTGCAAATGGGAATACAGCCAACAGTTTAGCGTAGTATATGCCGACTGGAGTTTATTTTGTAATTAAGAAAATGAATTCAAAGTTCCCTCGGTTTTTTTATGAGTTTGTTATGTAAATCCAGGAATTAGTTCAGAGAGAAGATGAACTTGTGTTCCAGTGGCTTTTTCGGGAGATTTTTCCACGAGAATAAGGAGATGCATATGTTAATAGAATGTGCTGGGGTTTGCATGCATAGATAGATGGATAGACAGACATACATATAGATAGATAGATGGATAGATAGACATACATATAGATAGATAGATGGATAGATAGACATATATAGATAGATAGAGAAACATATAGACTGATAATATAGACAGATAGATAGATGGAAAGAGAGCTAGATGAAAATAGATAGATAGACAGATAGATATATGGATAGATAGATAGATGAATATATATAGAGAGAGATAAATAGAGAAATATATAGACTGACAAAATAGACAGATAGATAGATAGAAAGAGAGCTAGGTGAAAATAAATAGACAGACAGATAGATGGATAGAGCGATAGATAGACTTGAAGATACAAAAATAAATAGATATATAGTAAATAGAATGTGCTGGGGTTGGTATGCGTGTATATGTGAATGTTTGTATGCGGGCCTATAGATAGATAGATAGATAGATAAACATATGTATAGATTAATAGAGAAATATATAACATAGAATAGATAGATAAACATATATATTGATAGAGAAATATATAGACTGATAATATAGACAGACAGATAGATAGAAAGAGAGCTAGGTGAAAATAGATAGATAGACAGATAGATAAACTTATAGATACAAAAATAAAGAAATATATTGTAAATAGAATGTAGTGGGGTTTGTATGCGTGCCTATAGATAGATAGATGGATAGATAGATAGATAAACATATGTATAGATGAATAGAGAAATATATAAACTGATAAAATAGACAGATAAATAGATAGAAAGAGAGCTAGATGAAAATAGATAGATAGACAGATAGAGAGATAGATAGATAGATAAACATATAAATATAAAAAATAAAGAGGTAGATAGATAGATAATCATCTACATATAGATAGATATAAACATATATATAGACATAAAATAGACAGATAGATATAGAAATAAAGCTAGATAGATATATAGATAGATAGGCAGATAGATAGATGTATAGATAGATAGATAAACTTATTGATACATAAATGAAGAAATATATAGATTTACGATATAGATAGATAGATAAAAAAGGCATTTAAATAAACGCATGCATACATCCATATATACATTCATACATACATCCGTACATAAACACATACATTCATACGCACATAAATACATACTTACATATATACATACATATATATATACATACATACACATACATATACATACATACATACATACATACATACATACATACATACATACATACATACATACATACATACATACATACATACATACATACATACATACATACATACATACATACATATATGCATGCATGCATGCATGCATAGATACATATAATCATACATACACACGTGCATCTATGCATACATAGATATATACTTACATGCGTATATGCATACATACATACAAATGGATGAGATAGACTGACAGACAGACAATAGATAGCGAAATAGATAGCGAGAAATATACTTATATATATATATATATATATATATATATATATATATATATATATATAATATAATATATATATATATATATATGTACATATAAATTCATATATATATATATATATATATATATATATATATAATATATATATATATATATATATATATATATATATATATATATATGTATGTGATAGATATATAGTTAAATGGATAGACAGATAGAAAGGTAGACAGATAAATATTGATATCTAT
>NW_020869092.1:17500-25000 GCF_003789085.1 Penaeus vannamei | reverse complement strand
AGAGAGAGAGAGAGAGAGAGAGAGAGAGAGAGAGAGAGAGAAAGGAGAGAGAGAGAGAGTAGAAGCATTGTTACCTCCGCCAAGGAGGTTATGTGGTAGTCTTGATTTTAATGAGTTGGTTGTTTGTTTGCTTGTTTGTTCATTTGTTCGCTGGATAACAGGGAAAATATATATATAAATAGATTTTTATGAAAAGCCCAACTTAGATGCCATTAAAATTTTGTGGTGATCTGGATCATGATCCGGATCCAGGAATTTTTAAAATGATTGTATGAGTTAACCCCTTTGTGCAGAGGTAACTATCATTACCATTATTACCTTTATTACCTCCTCCAAGGCGGTTGTGTTTACGGACGTCACCTGTGTACTCGAGAAAGAGGCGATTTTAATGTATTTCCTCAAGTGTGTGAATAGTCTTATTACATCAGTGACCCTGTTGCCTTGGCGGAGGTATGCTCTCTCAGAGTGATTCTAATTATCACTGTTATCATCATTTTTTTTTTTTTTTTTTACCCTTATTGTTATTAGTTATGATGATGATAATTATAATTGTTATCATTATTATCATTGTTGTTGTTGTTATAATTATCATTTCTATTATTATCATCATCATCAAATTTAATCTTATTACTACTACATTACCGTTATCATTATTATCATTATTATTGTTGTTGTTGTTATTTTTATTGTTATTTTGATTATCATTATTATCATTATTATTGTTATCAATGTTATTATAATCATTATCTTTATTATTATCATCATCATCATCATTATCTTTATTATTATCATCATCATCATCATCATTATTTTTAGCATTATCACCATTGTTGTTCTTATTACTATTGCCAATACCCTTGTTATATGATCATTACCGTTACTATTATTATTATCATTATCTTTATTATTGTTATTATCAATATTATTTTGGTATAATTGTTATTTTCCATTTTTGTTATTATCATCATTATTATTATTGTTATAATTATTATCATTATTATCACTCCTATTACTACCATTCATATTATCATTATCATCATCATTACTTTTATTATTTATTGTTGTTGTTATTATTATTATCGTTATCACTACTACTACTACTACTACTATTATTATTATCATTATCATCAACAATGCTATTATCAATGCTGTTGCTATCATTATCATTATTTTTATTATTATCATTAGTGTCATTGATATTATTATTACCATTATTACTATTACCATTATTATCATTATCGTTATTCTTGCAATCATTATTATTATTACCATTATATATGTCATTGTGTGTGTGTGTGTGGGGGGGGTATATGAATAGCTATCTAAACACAGAATGTGTATCTATGTGCACCTTATATTTCTTCGCCTTGTTATTCTTTTATTCTGGCAACATTCTCTCTCTCTCTCTCTCTCTCTCTCTCTCTCTCTCTCTCTCTCTCTCTCTCATATATATATATATATATATATATATATATATATATATAATATATATATATATATATATATATATATATATATATATATATATATATATATATATATATATATATATATATATATATATATATATATATATATATATATATATATATATATTATATATATATATATATATATATATATATATATATATATATATATATATATATATATAATATAAATATATATATATATATATATATATATATATATATATATATATATATATATATAATATATATATATATATATATATATATATATATATATATATATATGTATATACACATATATTCATCCATCCATCCATCTATCTATCTATCTATCCACATATCTATCTATCCATCTATCTATCTATCTATCTATCCATCCATCCATCTATCTATCTGCCTTTCACTCCCTTGCGAAAAAGAACGGACAGCCAGTCAGCAACTCCGGTTCCCTCCGCTCTCCGCAAGCAACAGGACGAGGCTTGCAAGCAGTGATCCTGCAAGCGCTCCTCCAGTGTTGCCAGATTGTTGCAGGTATGCGCCCGTGCAGTGTTGCAAGTTATTTTGTCTTAGCTTCTTTTTTGTATTATTTTTTTCGTTCGTTCTTTGCTACTTCTTTTTTTTTTTTTTAGTTTGCTGTGGTTCTGATAGGTTCGTATGATCATTGGCGATGTTGTTATTATTAATAGTTTGGGATTATTGTTTTGGTTATTTTTCAATATTTATCGTTATTCCGCGGGGTGGTCGCTCACAGAAACACACTCTATTTCTCTCTCTCATCCTCTTTTTCTTCTTTTATCTTATTTCTCCTTTTCTCCCTTCCTCCCTCCTTTCCCGCATCTTCCGTCTATCCCTCCCTTCTTCCATCTCTCCTCCCTTCCTCGCTTCCTCCCCTCCCTTCCTCTCCGTCTCTTCCTCACTCTCTTCCCCCATCCTACGTATGTTTTCTCCCTCTCCCTCTTCCTTCCTCCTCTCTCCCTCCCATCTCCGTCCCCCTCTCCCTTCCCCTCCCATCCCACCGCTCACCTGTCTCTTTCCCCTCACCCTCACCGCTCTCTCATCCCTCCCTCTCACTCACCTCCCCCTCCCCACTCCTCCCTCCCTCCCTCCATTACCATCTTCACCCCCTCCTTCTCTTCCCTCCTTCTTACCCCATCACTCTTCTCCCCCTTCCTTCTTCCCTACTTCCATCCCCATTCCTCCTTCCCTCCTTATTATCCATCTCCCTCTCCCCACTCCTCCCTCCTTCCCACCCCATCACCTTTCTTCCCCTCCCCGCTCCTCCTCCTCCCCTCCCTCCTCCCCCACCACACCATAGACCTCTGCCTTGTGTTTTCCGCGGATGGCCAGGGAAGGGGGCGTGGAGGGGGAAGGGGGGGTAGGAGTTTGAGGTCAGAAGAAGGGGTAAGGATAGAGAGAGCCGGGGAAGGGGGGGGGGAAGGGGGTAGGGACAGAATGGGAGGGGAAAAGGGGAGGGAAGGGTGGGCATAGAGGTAGGGGGGAGAGAGAAAGGAGGCAAAGGGGAGGAGAAGGGGGTAGAAGATAAGGGTAGGGGATCGGGATCGGGACAGAGAGAAGAGAAAAGGGGAAAGGCAGAATCGAGAAGAGTTTTGGAGGGTAGAAGATTGGAGACAGAGAGGAGAGAAGAAAGAAGGGTGGGAGAGAGAGGAGAAGAATGCAGGGGGTAGGGAGATTAGGGACAGAAGTAAGGGAGAAGAAAGAAGGGGAGACACAGAGTCGATAATAGTTTTGGAAGGTAGGAAGATTGGAGACAGAGAGGAGAGACGAAAGAAGGGGGGAGACAGAGAAAAAGGGAAAGAAAGTAGTGTATAGGAAGATTGGAGACAGAAGTAAGAGAGACGAAATAAAGGGGGAGACAAAGTCAAAGAAGAATGTAAGGTATCGAAGAGATTAGAGACAGTAGCAGGACAGAAGAAAGAAGGGGGAGACAGAGGAGAGGAGAAGAATGTAGTGCTTAGAGAAATTGGAGATAGAAGCAGGAGAGAAGAAAGAAAGGGGGAGACAAAGTCGAGAAGAATGTAAGGTATCGGAAGATTAGAGACAGAAGCAGGAGTAAAAAAAAAAAAAAAAAAAAAAAAAAGGGAGAGACAGAGGTGAGGAGAAGATAGTAGGCGGTGGGCGTGGGGGAGGGGCTGGGGGCGTGGGGCAGGGGCAGAGGGGGAGGGGGGGGTGTCGGAAGATGCGCGGAATTCACATGTTAATCAAGTATTCTGGAAGTATTTTCAGCGGATGCCTACATGCGGAGATTTATTCTGGTTGAAGTAGATTTCGGTTTCTCTTCTTCTCTTGTTCATCTACTTCTTTTTCTTCTTCTATTTCTCTTCTTCTCTTGTTCTGCTTCTTCTTCCTCTTCTTCTACTTCTCTTCTTCTTCTTGTTCTTTCTTCTTCTTCTTCTACTTCTTCTTCTATTCTTCTCTTCTTCTACTTCTTTTTCTTCTTCTTCTTGTTCTCTTCTTCTTCTTCTACTTCTCTTCTCTCTTGTTCTTCTTCTACTTCTTTTCTTGTTCTTCTCTTGTTCTACATATTCTTATTCTCTTGTTCTACTTCCTCTTCTTCTTCTCCTTCATTTACTTCTCTTCTTCTCTTGTTGTTGTTGTTCTTCTTCTTCTTCTTTTACTTCTCTTCTTCTCTTGTTCTACTTCTTCTTCTTCTTCTTCCTCTTCTTCTACTTCTCTTCTTGTCTTGTTCTACTTCTTCTTCTTCTTCTTCTACTTTCTTCATCTATTTCGATTTTTCCTTCTTCTTCTGGTTATTGTTATTATTGTTATTCTCCTTCTAATCTTCTTTGCTCTTCTACTTTTCTCTCAAATCGTCTTGTTATTATTATCGTTATCATTATTATTATTATAAATTATATATTACTTATTATTCTTATTCATTATTGTTATTGTTATTATTACAACTATCATTGTTATTATTATTATGACTATTATTATCATTATCATAAAAAAATCTTTCTTCTCCTTATTTCCTTTCTACCATCTTCCTTTCTTTCTTTATTCTTCTTCTTCTCGTTTTTCTTTTACAGCTTCTTTTTCGGAGGAAAGAAAGTGGTGGTGGAGAAGGAGCTAGTAGGAAGGTGGTGGTGGAGGAGGGGGAGCTAGTGGGGGGTGGTGTGGTGGAGGAGGGGGAGCTAGTGGGGGAGGTGGTGGTGGAGGAGGGGGAGCTAGTGAGGGAAGGAGTGGTGGAGGAGGAAATAGTGATGGAGGTAAAACTGGTGGGGGTGGTGATGGAGGAGAATGTGGTGGAGGAGAAATTGATGGTGGTGATGGAGAAGGAGATGATTGAAAATGTGGATGAGAACGTGGTAGAGGAAGAGGTGATGACGAGACTGGTGGATGAGAAGGATGTTGAGGAGATGGAAGGATGAGGGGAAAAAAAGATAAAAGGACGAAAATGAGGAAGGAGAAAAGACAAAGAAAATGTAGCAAGAGAGAAAAAAAATAACATCAGAAATGAGTTTTTTTAAAAAGCGAGAGAAGTAGGAGAATAATACCGACAAATGTAGAACGAAAAAAAACAATAAAATACAAAAAAAAGATGAAGGAAAAGACAGAAAAAAGAAGGCAAAAAAAAATCAAGAAACATAAGAAAAAACACAAAAAAATTAAAAAAAATCAAGAAACATAAATAATGAAATGATAAAAGATAAAACTCCTCCCAGTGATGATGATAACACAACCCGGTCCTAAGAGTATGTTCTCTTGCACGGATTGCAATGTGCTATGCAGAGGTATGTTGAGGAGGGTAAGCGAGCCGTTTCCCACATGCCAGGGAGTCATTTGAGGAGGGAGGGAGGGAGGGGAGTGGGTAGGGAGGGAGGGAAGGGTGAGTGTGGAGAGTGGGTAAGGAGGGAGAGGGAGGGTGGAAGTGGATAAGAAGGGGGCGGAGGGAAGGTGAGGAGGGTAGGGAGGGAGTACGGAAGGAGGGAAGGAGGAGGGGGTATTGGATAAGGAGGGAAAGAGGGGTGGTGAGGATGGTAAGGAGGGAAGGAGGGAGGGAGGGGGTGGGTAATGGGGGAGAGGGAGGGTGGGAGGGGTAGGGAGGGAAGGAGGAGGTGGTATTGATAAGGAGGTGGGTGGGAGAGTGGTAAGGAGGGGAGGACGGAGGGAGGGAGGGAAGGAGGAGAGAGGATATTGGATAAGAGGGAAGGAGGATAGGTAAGGAGGGAAGGAGGGAGGGAGGGAGTGGATTAGGAGGAAGGAGGGTGGGGGAGAGTAGGGAGGAGGGAGGGAGGAAGGGAGGGAAGGAGGGAGAGAGGATATTGGATAAGGAGGGAAGGAGGTGGGTGGGGGTGGTAGGAGGGAGGAGGTGAGGAGTGGGTAGGGAGGGGAAGTACGGAAGGAGGGAAGGACGGGAGGGTGGTTATTGGGGAAGGAGGAGGTGGGTATTGGGTAAGGAGGGAGGAGGTGGGTGGGGAGTGGATTAAGTCTAGGTAGGAGGGAGGAGGGGAGTGGGTAAGGAGGAAGGAGAGAGGGTGTGGGAGTGGTTAAGGAGGAAGAGGAGGGTGGGTGGGAGTGGGTAGGGAGGGAGGAGGGAGGTGTGAGTGGTAGGAGGGGGAGGACGGTAGGCGATGGCTAGGTAGTGGATAAGGAGGAAGGAGGGTGCGGATGCGGTGAGGGATGCGAGGGTGGGGGGGTAGTGGTAAGTAGGGAGGGGAGGGAGGGGATTGGGTAGGAGGGAAGGAGCGAGGGTGGGAGAGGAGAGGAAGGCAGGGTGGGAGGGGAGAGGGGGGAGGGTGGGAGGGAAGGAACGAAATGAGGAGAGATGGGTAGGGAGGGGGAGGAAGGGTAAGGGACGTGGTAATGAGAAGGGAGGGGAGGGGGGTGGGCAGTGGGTTAATGGGGAGTGAGGAGAAGGAAGGAGAGAAGGAGAGCAGTGGGTAAGGACGGCAGGAGGAGATGTGGGTAAGGAGGGAGAGGGTGGAGGGTTGGGAGTAGAAAAGAAGGGAAGAGGTAGGGAAAGGAGTTGGTAAGGAGGAGCAAGAGAGGGGAGAAAGGGGAGTGGGTAAGGAGGAATGGAGGTGTAGAGAGGGGAAAGGGTAGTCGGGTCCCTGGTAAGTAGGGAGAGAGGGGAAGTGGGTAAATAGAAAGGAGAGGAGGAGGAGAAATGGGAGTAGGTAGGGAAGTGGTTAAGGAGGGGGGGAGGGAGTGGTTAAGGAGTGAGGTTGGATATGAAAAGAACAAACAAGCAGGCAAGTAAGACAGGTAGGTAAAGACAAGCAAAGATATGGTTAATCAGGCAATTAACAAGCAAGTAAATATTAGGAAAGCAGACAGACAGAATTCCAGGCTTCAAGCAGATAGAGAGATATAAATCGAAGCAGACAGATAGACAAGAAAGCAAGCAGAACACAGACAGAAAGATAGGAGGAAACTAAACTAAAAAATATATACAAATAAGCAGTTAAATAGAGAGCCAAACAGGCCACAGCAGGAAGACACATAAAGCAATTACGTATCTCAAACAAATAAACAAATAAGCAGTTAAATAGAGAGGAAAGCAGGCCACAGCAGGAAGACACATACAGCAATTGCATATCTCGACAAGCAAATGCAGGGGCAAGCAGAGAGCCACGAAAACAGAAATAACACACACGAGTAAAACAAAACTGGGGAACATAGAGAGAGACGTGAACAAATAGCCTATTCTATACGCAATTACTCCTGGATTCGCAGCGACAGAGAGAAATTCACGCATGAGGTGGGAGAGGGAAAGTGGGTGAGAAGGAGAGTGAGAAAAAGAGAGAGAAGGGAGGAAAGAAGAGAGGGGAGAGAGAGGAGCGGAGGAAAGTGGGTGAGAGAGATGAAAGAGAGAAGGGGAGGGAGAGAGAAGAGAGAGAGGTGGGAGGGGGAGAGAATCAGAATCAAAGAGAGAGAGAGAGAGGAAGAGTGAAAGGTAGAATAAAGAATAAAAGTAAGGAAGAACGGATACAAAATAGACATATTCGATAAAGAGACACACAAGACAGAAAAAAAGATAGACTTCTCTACTAACTGATCAGTTGAC
>NW_020869092.1:10000-12500 GCF_003789085.1 Penaeus vannamei | reverse complement strand
GACAGACATTTATGCGACGGGTGAGGCAAGGCGGCGGTGGTTCTCTGCCCCTCGCCTCCTCCTCCTCCTCCTCCTCCTCCTCCCCTCGACTCCTCGATTCCTCCTCCTCTGTTTTGCTCTTCTTCTCGCCTCCTCCTCCTCCTCCTCCTCCCCCCGAGTCCTCCTCCCCTGTTCTCTTCTTCTTCTCGTCTCCTTCACTCGATTCCTTCACTCGACTCCTCCTCCCCTCGACTCCTCCTCCTCTGTTTTCCTCTTCTTCTCGTCTCCTTCTTCCCTGTTCTCCTCTTTTCGTCTCTTTCTTCCCTGTTCTCCTCTTCTTCTCGTGTCCTTCTTCCCGTCTCCTCCTCTTCTCGACTCCTCCTCCTCTGTTGTCCTCCTCTTTTCGTCTCCTTCTTCGCTGTTCCCCTGCTCTTCTCGTCTCTTTCTTCCCTCATCTGCTTGTCTTCTCGTGTCCTTCTTCCCTCGTCTCCCCCTCCTCTGTTCTCCTCCTGTTCTCCTCCACTTCTCGTCTCCTTCTTCATTAGTCTCCTCCTCCGCCTCCGTCCTCTTGTCCCTTCCTCCCCTGTTCTCCTCCTCTTCTCGCCCCTTCCTCCTGTCTCCTCCTCTTGTCACTTCCTTTAGTTCCTCTTCTTCCTTCGACTCCCCTTCCTTTGGCCTCTTCCTCCACACAACTTCTTTCGACCACCTCTTCCTCATCTCTTCTCCATATTCCTCCGTCTCCTCCTCTTCCAGTCTCCTCATCCTTTGGTCTCTTCCTCTTCCCTTCTTTATATTCCTCCGCCTCCTCCTCTTCTATTCTCGTCCCACTTTTCTTTTCTCCTTCTTCCTCTTGTTCTCCTACTTATTCTGTTACATCGCTTCACGGTTTCATCGTTTTTCTATCCTTCGAGATGCTGATGCTGTGATAAACTCTTTTTTTCTTTCTTCCTTCATCTTCCCTGTTCGGTTTTCAGTTTCTCATTTTCATTTTTATTCTATTTTTCATCTATTCATATTTTCGCGATCACTTCTTTTTTCGTTTTTTCTTTGCCGTTTTATTCTTCTTCTCCGTCATTATCCCTATTTTTGTCCTCCTCTTCTTCTTCTTCTCCTCCTCTTCCTCCTCCTCCTCCTTCCCCTCTCCACTTCTTCATTCATTTATCCACTTTTTCCTCCTACTACTCCTCCCTCTCCTCTTCCTCTCCCATCTTCTCCTCGTACTCCTGCTCCCCTCTTATCCTCTCTTCCTTCCTTTCTTCCTCCTCTTCTTCTTCCTCTTCCTCCTCCTCCTTTTCCTCCACCTCCTCCTCCTCCTCCTCCACCTCCACCTCCTCCCCTCCTCCCCCTCCTCCTCCTCCTCTCCCTCCTCCTCCTCCTCCTCTCATCCCTCTTTCTCCTCTTCCTCCTCCTCCTCCCCTCCACTTCCTCCTCCTCCACCTCCTTCTTTTCCTCCTCATCCTCCTCCCAGCCTCTTCCAAATGCTCTTCTTCCACCTCCTCATCTTCCTCTCTGTCTCCTCCTCCTATTCTTCCACCTCCTCCTCTTCTTATCTCCCCCTTCCCTAACTCCCCTTTATTCTCGTCTCCCCTTCCCTCCCCTTATCACTCCCACGCCCCGCGGACACACACACGTTCCTTCCCATTATCCGCTTCTTATCGTCTGTCACCCCTTACCCCTTTATCCCCCCTTCCCCTTTACCCCCTTTCCCCTTTCCTTCTTTCTCTTTCGTTTTTCTTTGTTTTCTCTTTTTTTCCTTTCCCTGTCCTTTCTTTCTGTCTTTCTTTATGTTTCTCTCTCTATCTTTCTTTATTATGTTTGTCTCTCTTTTTTTTTAATTCCTTTTTTTGTTTCTTTATTTTTCTCCTTATCCTTCTCTATTTATCCTTTTCCTAGTCTCTCTAATCTCTTTCTCTTTCCCCTTCCTTTTTTTCCTATTTTTTTCCTATTTACTATTTCCTATTTCTTCCTTTTCTTTCCCTTTCTCCCTTTCACATCTTTCATTCTCCTTCGCACTTTCTCTTTCTTTCTCTCTTTGTCTTCTCTGTTTCTCCCTCTCTCCTCCTATTCTTTTTCTTCGTTCTTTATCTCTTTTTTGGTCCCTGTTCTTACCCTCTTATCGTTTTTTTCCTTATTCCCTTCGCCTTTCTTCCTCTAATTCTTCTCTTCCATCTCCCCCTTTCTTTATCGCTTTCTCTCCTCTTTCCGAATTATCTAAGTCTTTCAATCGTCAAAATTCCTTCTCTTTCTTTCTCTCTTCTCGCCACTTTGTCACCCTCTCGATATTTCCTTGTCCCTTCTATTTATCGCCTGTTTTCTCCCTGTCTTCCTTCCTTTATCGCTTTTCCTCTTCCTCCTTTCTTCGCCAAGATAAGTTTCCTTCTCGCCTTGTCCTTCTTTCCTCATTTCATTTTATCAGTCTTTCTCCTTTCTACCTTTTCCTTTCCCTTCTCCTTCCTTTTCCTTTTCCCTTTCTTCCTAATCCTCTCTTTTTCTTCTTCTCCTTCTTTCGTTAATGCCAAAT
>NW_020869092.1:0-5000 GCF_003789085.1 Penaeus vannamei | reverse complement strand
TGGGGAGAGATGTCGGGATGAACGGATGCGGAAGGAGGGATGTCGGGAGTCGGGAAGGAGGGATGGAGGAGGGTCGGAGTGGGAAGTCGGGAGTCGTGGTGTCGGAAGTCAGGATGGCGGAAGTACGGTAAGTCAGGTGTCGGAAGTCGGATGATACGTAGGAGGTTTTTAGGGGGACGTTTTGGGACATTTTAGGAAACGTTTTAGGGACAAGGTTGAGACATTCCGGGATAACAATGTTCCGGACACGTAAGGGCACCTTCTGGACGATGATTATAGGAGGTAAGAGGAACTGTTGAGGTGCGTTGATATCAAGAAATATTCGAATGTTCTGGCATTTAGAACTATTGTGGGAACAAGCTAGATCCATTTTTCCATCAATGATAGGGGGGAGGGGATAATGGAGTTCCACTTATTGAGGATGAGTAAATTAGGAAGCCAGTGTTTCGAATCCACTGTAGGTATAGAAGACTTTTTAGGACATTGTATTAGAGAACACGATAAGAACATTGTGAGGTTATATTTTTGTGATGCAGAGTTAGGACAATACATGATATAAACGTTGGACACGAAGAAGATGGGAACGCAGAGTTCTATTCATATGACGTTATGTCGTGGATCTGTCCTGGTCATATGATTGAGTGAGATAGTAGTGCTTATCTGAAATAATGGCTATGTATTCCCGCTCTCTCTCCTGCAGACTCTCGGCTCTCTCTTCATCCTCATCATTGATCAATATCTCTATCTTTCCAATGACGTCTCATTCAATGGTCCTCTCCGATCTTCTCTCTTCATCAATTCGCATCTCTTCATCTCCTCTCATTGCTCTTCTCTCCCCTCTCTCTCTCTCTCTACTCTTCTCCTACTCATCTATGTTCTCTCAGGTATCTCTCTCTCTCTTACCTCTCTCTCTTTCTTTCTCTCTTTTCCCTTGTTCTATCTATGTCTATACCATTTCTGTGTATCTGTCTATCCATCTATCTCTTCATCTATCTATTATTTTTCTTCTACCTATCCATTTGTCTGTGTATCTATCTATTTATCTATCTATCCATCTATCTATCTATCATTTTTTTCTTCTAGTTATCTAAATGTTTATTTATCTAATCTATCTATCTGCATCTTTATAAGGCTATCGCGTTAATGTGCAAAGCTATTGGATCGAGAGAACAAATAAAAGATGCAGATGAAGACACAGACAAAGAAATAGAATGCGTAATCGATGAAATAATTGCCAATAACTGTAAGCTATTGTGGATTCTCTTTTATCTATTTCTCTTTTCCTGTCTCTCTTCGTGAATAGAGAGGAACGTGAGAGATGGGGGGGGGGGGAGAGACAGAGATGCAGAGACAGGATGAGATAGAGACAAGGAGCGAGAGAGGTGGGGAGGGAGGGAGAAGGAGAGACAGACAGACAGACAGACAGAGATACACACAGATTGAGATAGAAAAAAAATTCCCCCTCCCCCTCCCCTCTCCCTCCACACCTTCCTTCCCTCCTCTCTCCCTCTCCTCCTCCTTCTCCTCCCCTACATTCTATCTATCCCCCCCCACACACATTCTTCCTCCCCCCTTCTCCTCTCCCTCCGTTCCATCTATTCCCTCCCCCCCCCCACATACACACACAAATTCTTCTCCTCCTTCTCCTCCCCCTAAATTCTATCTATTCCCACCTCCCAAACCCACACTCTTCCTCCCCCTTGTCCTCCCCTCCATTCTATTTATTCCCTCCCCCCATACACTTCTAACCTCCCCCTTCTCCCTCCCCTCTAATCTATCTATTCCCCTCCCCCCCACACACATTCTTCTCCCCTTTTCCTCCCCTCCGTTCTATCCATCCCCCCCACACACACATATTTTTCCGCCCCTTCTCCCCCCTTCCAGTCTATATTCCCTCCCCCCCCACCCCCACCCCATTCTTCCTCACCCCCCTACCCCACCCCCTCCCCTTCAAGCGAATCATTTCAGTCCTCCTGTCTCGAAGCCAATACTGCGTCGAATCCCTAATCCTCGCGTGATTCGAAACAGTCATCCGAATCAATTGATCGTCGGGGATTCACGGAGGGGGGAGGGGCAGGGGGGGAGGGAGGGGGTAGGGGGGAGGGGGGTATCGATGAGGGGGATATCAATGGGGGGTACTAAAGAGGGGGTCTGTGGAGGGAGGGGGTATGAGAAGGGGGAGGGAGGGTGTTGATAAGGGGGGAGGGGGTGTTAAGAAGGGGATGGGAGTGTTAAGAAGGTGTTATTGATAAGGGGGGAGGGTTGATATGGGGGGGTATTGAGAAAGAGGAGGGGGTGTTGATAAGGGGGAGCGGTGTTTATAAAGGGACTGAAAAATGGGGTGGGACTGGTTTATTGAGAAGGGGTGGGGGGTTGATGAGGGGAAGGGGGTATAGACAGTGGGTGGAAGAGGAGGGGCAGGGGGAAGGGTATCGAAGGGGAGGAGAGAGTACTAAAACGTGGTAGTTGAGGGTATGGGGAGGGAGTGGGTAGGGGTAGGGATGAGAGGAAGAGGGTAGGGAGGGCAAGGAGAAGGAAGAGGGAAGAGAATATGGAAGAGGGAAGTGCAAGAGAAGAGAAATAGGACATAGGAGAATAGATTTTACCAAGGTCAAGTCGGGTAAGGAACCAGAGGGAGGGGGTGGGGGAAAGTAAGGGAGAAGGGGTCGAAAAGGGAGCGTTAAAGGGTGAAGGGGGGGGATGAAGGGAGCGTTAAGGAGATTAGGGAGCAGCGAGTGTCATTATTCGTCCAGAAGCCTATGTTAGAGCGAGCTTAATTGTTTCGGGGATGGAAATGGCCGCTTCCGCCGTTCTAAAACTTTTTTTTTTTTTCTTTTTTTTTTTTTTTTTTTTTTTTTTTTGAGGGTGGGTTTTGTAGGTCTAGGATGATATTTGGTTCTATTTTTTTTCTTCTTTTTCTTTCTGCCAATGTTTCTTTGTCTGTCTGTTTCTTTGATTTATACTCTTCGCCAAACTATTTATTGTTTTTGTTTTTGTGTGCTATGTGTCTGTTTGTTTTGTCTGTCTGCCTGTCTCTCTCTCTGCTCTCTCCTCCTCTCCTCTCTTCTCTCTCATCATTCGCTCTCCTTCGCTCCATTCGTTCTCTCTTCCTCCATCTCTTTCTCTCTGCTCACTCCTCTCTCTCTTATCTCTGCTCTCTTTCATCTCTCTCTCTTCTCTCTCTCTCTCTCTCCTTCCCTCCTTTCGCTTCCTCCTTTCTTCCTCCCTCCCTCCCTCCATCCCTCCCTCCTCCCTCCCTCCCTCCCTCCCTCCTCCCTCCCTCCATCCTCCCTCCTCCCTCCCTCCCTCCCTACCCTCCTCCTCTCTTCTCTCATCCCTAAGTCCTGTCCTCTCCCAGAGAATTTAAACAAATGGCTAATGGGATGCTAAAACTGTATTTGTCACGTTACAAAGGAGTGAAACGTGCATCTCGAGACATGCTGAATGGGTAAGTAGGGGCAGAGGGGGAGAGGGAAGAGGGGGGGTCTTTTATGGAGGTGGGGGGGGGAGGTTATCGTACACTGTAATGGCAGTGGCGATGTGGAAGAGAGATAGGAGGGGAAAAAGATGGGGAAAAAGGGAAAGAAGGAGGAGGGAGGAGAAGTAGGTATAAGAGGAGGAGAGAGAGAAAGGAGGTAGATAGAGGACGAGGAAGAGAAGGAGAAGGGGGGGAGAGGAGAAAGGAGAATTAGAAAAGAAGGTGAAAGTAGGGGAAGAAGTTATATAGAGAAATGTAGAGAGAGCGTGGGAGAGGAAAAACGGAGAGAGAGGGTGGATAAAGAGAAAAATATAGGAGGACTGAGATGGGGAAGAGGAGGACGAGGAAAGAGTGGAGAAGAAAGAAAAATGGGAGGAGAGGTGGAGGAAGAATTGGCACAGGGAAGAGTTAAATAGGGAGAGATAAGAAGAAGACCAGAAGAAGGAGTAGGATATAAGAATGAAAAGAAGAGGAATAAAGGAAGAGAAACGAAATCGAGAGAGAGATAAAGAGTGATCGAGAGCAAAATGAAAAACAGAAGAAGAGGAAAGCGAAGACGAAAGAAAGAAGAAAGTTCACAAGAAGATACACATAAGGGAGACCTAAAGAGAGGAGAGAAAGAGATTTAGAGCGAGAGAGAGAAAAGAGGGGGGGAGGGGGAGAATGGGGGGGGGTGGATCTCGGCATCTTGGTGGTGGGTATGGATCTGCCCACCATGATAGTCATTAAGGAAGGGGAGACAACTGCGGCGGGCCGCTATCCACATTAAGTCCTCATAAAGTCCTCTCTGGACGAAAACTGACGAAGCTGACGTTGAGTCTGGGTTGCTCTCTCCTCTCATCATCTCTCTTCTCTCCCTCTTCCTCTCTCTCCTCTCTCTTCTGTCTCTTTTTCCTTTCTTTCCCTCTCTCTCTCTCCTCTCTCATCCCTCTCTCTCTCTCTTCTCTCCCTCTCTCTCTCTCTCTCTCTCCTCTCTCTCGTCCGATCTCCATCTCCTCCTCTCTCTCTCTCTCTCTTCTCATCATCTCTCTTCTCATCTCTCTTTCTAACGACCCCGCCTCGCCATCTTCTCTGAACATCTCTCCTCCTCCTTATCTCTCTCTCTTCCTCTCTCTCTCTCTCCTCCTCTCTCTTCTTCTCTTCTCTCCTCTCTCTCTCTCTCATCTTTCTCTCTCTCTCCTAACTCTCTTTCTCTCATCACTCTCTCTCTCTCCCTCTCTCTCTCCTCTCTCCTCTCTTCTCTCGTATCTGTTCTCTCTCTTCTCTCTGCTCTCTCCTCTCTCTCTCTCTCTCTTCATTTCTCATACATCATCCCTCTTCAGTCTCTCTCTCTCATCTCTCTAATTCCTCTCTCTCTCATCTCTCTCTCAGTCTCCTCCTCTCTCTCCTCTCTTCTCTCTCTCTCTCCTCTCTCTCTCATCTCTCCCTTTCCTCTCCTCTCTAACTCATCTTTCTCTCAGCAGCCTCTCTCGATCTTCTCGGTCCTCTTTCTTCTTCTCTCTCTAAACTCTCTATTCTCTCC
>NW_020869091.1:865450-877950 GCF_003789085.1 Penaeus vannamei | reverse complement strand
TCCCTAAGCCGTCGACCTTAGAAGACCTTGTACGACCATTCTTCTCATCTCCCGAGATCGAGACTCCCTGTGTCAGTTTCCTGTGGCCGAGCGATCTAGTACTCTACTGTTTCTCATCGGTGCCAACCTTATAGCATTGTAAACATCTCTTTTCTCACATGCTAGCGTACATAAGGTATCCCTAGTTTCTTCAGCACAAAACCATCATGTTGAACATATAATTCTAAATTTGCGTTCATTCATACTCTTTCATGCTTTCCATTATGATGTGTTTAAAAAGTAAGCGACATTTCTAGTGGCTGAGAATTGCCCTGTTGTGCAAGAAGGCTTCCTGTGATAAAAGAATGTGAATATGATTGATGAAGGCGTTAATAATTCCGAAAAAAATATTTAAAACGAAGTTTGTTCATGGCAATTCTTGTGCTCGCCCTCGCAGGTTTGGAGGGCGCGCTCCTCCTTGGGCGTCCCTGCCTTGCCCTTCGGCACCCCCTACCCTACTTCCGCTGAAATAAAGTATAAATCTGCGACAAGCTCCACTCCAGCCCTCCTTCGAGAGAACCCACCAGTGCCTTCCCGCCTCTGCCATCTATCCAGCAGTGAGGATAACGCCTCCACTACGTCCCAGTCCTCCTCCTCTTTCCCCACTTTCTAGACGGGAAAATGTGTTGGTGAGTATCTCTCTTGCTCTTGCTACGTGGTCTGATGCGATGTTGATACAGCTTAATTACTCAATGGAAGGTGTGACGATTTCTCTCTATGTATCTGCAGTATATATTCACATCCAGTGTACCGCACACAGAAGTAGGTACACACACGCACGTAAACAAGCAAACAGCTAAATGGTATGATCTCTAACTATTCATTTATTCATGCGTATGTTTATTTATGTGTATACATATGCGTGCGTATGATCTTGCTGACACTTCAAAGGGCAGAGGCACTCTCGCTGCACATGCATTTAGCGGCAATCTCAAGCACGCAAGCAATGAGAGGCGAGAGACAGGGAGGATTAAGGGCGTGGAAGAGGACGCGCCGTCGACCCGAAAATCCGTCTGTGAAATCCGGGTTTAATCCCAGCGCAAACCCGATGTAATAAAGTATTGAATGCGAACCATTGTGAAGCGGAATGCCAGGCTCCCTTCGCTGTCTTCCTGACCTGCGGCTCCCCTCTTCCCTTCGGTTCGCTTTAACCCTTTGTCTTTCCTCTCTCTCCTCCTCCCTTACCCTCTTAACCCCTTCTTTAAGGCCGCAGCCAACCCCATTACCTCCCTTTCTAACCTTTCAACCTCAAGGGCTCCTCCCCCTTCTCTCAGGGTCCTTCTACAGGGTCCTTCATCTAATTTCCTCCTCCTCCCCCCTTCTTCAAGTCCTAGCCAATCCTTTCACCTTTTGATCCAGCCCTCCTCCTACCCCCCCCCCCCTACCCCTGGCCCCAACCAAATCCTCCCTCCCCATGTCTCAGCCAATTCCTTCTCCCTATTCTTCCAACACCCGAGGAACCCCCCCCCCCCTCCCAATCTTCCCTCCTCCCCTTCATCTTGTTCCTTCCCTTTCCCTCCTCCTGCCCCGGGTCGAGGTCAGTCCCTCCAACACCCAGCTCACTTCCTTCCTTTTCCCTTCTCTTTCCTTTCCCTCCTCTTCCTTCCACCTCCTGGTACCCTCCCCTCCTCTTTCCCGTCACCTCTTGGCACCCTCCACTTGCCCCTTCTCTTCCCTCCACCTACCCCTTCCCTCCTCTTCCTTTTTTATCGCCTGTCGCCCTCCCCCAGGGACCCTGCCCTTCCCTCCCTTCCCCCCTCCTCTTCCTTCCACCCCCCAGTACCCTCCCTTCCCCGTCCTCTTCCCCTCCATCCCCAGTACCCTCCCTTCCCTCCTCTTCCTCTCCACCCCCAGTACCCTCCCTTCCTCTCTCTTCCTCTCCACCCCCAGTACCCTCCCTTCCCCCCTCTTCCCCTCCACACCCTGTACCCTCCCTTCCCTCTCCTCTTCCTCTCCACCCCCAGTACCCTCCCTCCCCCTCCTCTTCCCCTCCACCCAGCCCCTCCTCTTCCCTCCACCCCCCAGTACCCTCCCTACCCCCTCCTCTTCCCCTCCACACCCAGTACCCTCCCTTCCCCTCCTCTTCCACTCCACCCCCCAGTACCCTCCCTTCCCTCAACCCCCCAGTTCCCTCCCTTCCCCCTCCTCTTCCCCTCCACCCCCCAGTACCCTCCCTCCCCTCCACCTCCAGTACCCCCCTCTACCCCTGCCTCCGCCCAAACGCCAAGCATTGTCCAGCTCTTAGCCAATTTCACGAGCGACAACGGAAGCCTCCATTCACCTTGGCCTCCCTCCTCTTCCCTCCTCTCCTCCCTCCTCCTCTCCTCTTCCTGCCATTCTCCTCCGCCTGTTTCCTCCCTCCTCCTCCTCCTCTCCTCCCTCCTCCTCCCCCTCCACCTCTTCCCTCTCTACCCCTCGCCTCCCTTCCTCTATCCCACATTCCCCTTCCCACCTCTTCCCTCCTCTCTCCCCCTCCCTCTCTTCCCCCTCCCCTCCCTCCTCTTCCCTCCCCCCCTCCCCCTCCTCCTTCTCTTCTCCCTCCTCCCCCTCCCCTCTTCCTCCCTTCCCTCTCCCCACATTCACCCCTTTCCCACCTTTTCCCTCCCACTCTCCCCCTCCCTCCTCCCCCCACCCTCCCTTCCCCTCCCCCCCCCTCCCTCTCGCTCACACAAGGCCTTCACTCAATTGTTTCCGCGGAGGCCGTTCGTAGAAATTCGAATTTGATTAAAACGGCCTGCAAATCATCCGGGTCTTGGATCGCGAGGTGGGCGGGGCTGGAAGGCTGGGGGGGAGGGGTAGGGGAGGGGGTTAAGGGGGAGGGGTAAGGTGGGGGGGGGAGGGACAAGGTGGTGGGTGGGGGGGGTTGGTGTGGTGGGGTGGGGTGGGGGTTAAGGGGGAGGGACAAGTGGTGGGTGGGTGGGGGGTTAAGGGGAGGGGTAAGGTGGTGGGCGGGGGTGGGGGGTTGGGGGAGGGGCAAGGTGGTGGCGGGGGGGGTTAAGGGGGAGGGGGTGGTGGGCGGGGGTGGGGGGTTAAGGGAGGGGGTAAGGTGGTGGGGGGGGTGGGGGGGTTAAGGGGGGAGGGGTAAGGTGGTGGGGGGTGGGTGGGGGTTAAGGGGAGGACAAGGTGGTGGGCGGGTGGGGGGTTAAGGGGGAGGGGCAAGGTGGTGGGCGGGTGGGGGGTTAAGGGGGAGGGGGAGGTGGTGGGTGGGGTGGGGGGTTATGGGGAGGGACAAGGTGGTTGGCGGAGGGGGTTAAAGGTGAGGGGTAAGGTGGTGGGCGGGGGGTGGGTTAAGGGGGGGCGGGGGTTAAGGGGGAGGGACAAGGTGGTGGGTGGGGTGGGGGGTTAAGGGGGAAGGGTTAAGGGGGAGGGGCAAGGTGGTGGGCGGGTGGGGGGGAGGGGAGGGACAAGGTGGTGGGTGGGTTTAAGGGGGAGGGGGCAAGGTGGTGGGGGGTGGGGGGAGGGGGAGGGGCAAGGTGGTGGGCGGGGTTAAAGGGGGAGGGGGTAAGGTGGTGGGGGGTGGGAGGGTTAAGGTGGTGGGCGGGGGGGGGTGTTAAAGGGGGGGGGGCAATGGTGGGCGTAAGGGGGAGGGGGTAAGGTGGTGGGCGGGTGGTGTGGTTGGGGGGGAGTTATGGTCATTGATTGGGCAGTTGGCGTCGTTATTAATGGTCTTGATCTCTGGATCTTCAGGGACGTGTGTTGGGCCCCTGCGGGGACTGGACGCTGGCTTAGGTCTGTGATTATGCAGCACACATATATGCACATCACCACCCACACACACACACACACACACACACACACACACACACACACAACACACACACACACACACACACACACACACACACACACACACACACACACACATACACACACACACACACACACACACACACACACACACACACACATATATATATATATATATATATATGTATATATATATATATTATATATTATATATATATATATATTATATATATATACACACTATATATACATATATACTATATATATATATATATATATATATATATATATATATAATATATATATATATATATATATATATATATATATATATAATATATATATATATATATATATATATATATATATATATATTATATATATATATATATATATATATATATATATATATATGTATGTATGTGTGTGTGTGTGTATGTGTGTGTGTGTGTGTGTGTGTGTGTGTGTGTGTGTGTGTGTGTGTGTGTGTGTGTGTGTGTGTGTGTGTGTGTGTGTATCTATCTATCTATCTATATACATATGAGAGAGAGAGAGGAGAGAGAAGAGAGAAGAGAGAGAGAGAGAGAGAGAGAGAGAGAGAGAGAGAGAGAGAGAGAGAGAGAACCACTTTGTACCCTTCATATGTGTAATATACGAGCTCATGTCTTAATGATGTTCAAAGTGACTTAGAAATTATAGATATGACTTTTTATAATAAATCACCGTTTCATCCGCAATGGTGAAGACACATTAACAGATGACGCTGCATTTAGACAAATCTTTTAATTCATAGACTGGAAATCTAAGGAAGGAAACCTTAACCCATAAATTGCACGCAATACGCCATGCAATGAATGAAAACTTACCTGTAGAAACAAAAGATGGCGTAGACGAGACAGCGGGCGACACGGGGTAAGACCTTCCTCTAGAACCGTCCTTTTTCTTCTGTTTCTTCTTTGGGCGTCTCCTCCTCAAATCCTCCTGTGGTTGTTTATTTTCTGCAGGTGTTGTGGTCGTCTTGTGATATTCTTCCGCCGTCCCGAACAGCTCCTCCTCCGCCCTCTCAACCGCTCCAGCCACCTCCTCCGCCGCGGAAAGTAGGGCGTCTCCCAAGCCTCTTTCGAATCCTTCATCTTCGGCTTCGTCTTCGGCTAAGGAAATGGGAGATAGCGTCGACGATGTATTCGCACCTCCCTCGCTGTACCAACACTGCTCTCCTTGCTGTACGGACACCAACTTCTCGAGACTCAGTCCGAGCGCTTCGAACGAATCCCGACACGTGGACAGCGTTGCGTTCGAAGCTTCGGGACTCCGAGACAAAATGGAGTAAATCTCTGCCTTGAGACCCAAGAAGTCGAAGCAGGAGTAGACGCAAGCGAACGCGTCGTAGTCTATGTCGACGATGTGGTAAGGAACTGGAGGAACTGGGAGTGAGAAAGAAAAAAAGTATATTAATACAAGGAGTGAGATAGAAATGGAGAATGGGAGTGAGAAAAAAAAAGTATATTATACAAGGAGTGAGAGAGAAATTTGGAGTGAGAAAGAAAAAAAAAGTATATTATACGTGAGAAAAAAAAATATATTATTACAAGGAGTTAGAGAGAAATTGGAAGAAGTGGGAGTGAGAAAGAAAAAGAAAGATACGAAATGGAGGAACTGGATAAGAAAAAAAGTATATAATACAAGGAGTGAGAGAGAAATTGGAGGAACTGGGATTGAGAAAGAAAAAAGTATATTAATACAGAGTGAGAAAGAAAAAGTATATTAATAAAGGAGTGAGAGAGAAATGGAGGAACTGGAGTGAGAAAGAAAAAAAGTATATTAATACAAGGAGTGAGAGAGAAATTGGAGGAACTGGGAGTGAGAGAAAAAAGTAAAATAATTAAATAAGGAGTGAGAGAGAAATTGGAGGAACTGGGAGTGAGAAAGAAAAAAAAGTATATAATACAAGGAGTGAGAGAGAATGGAGGAACTGGGTGAGAAAGAAAAAAAAGTATATTAATACAAGGAGAGAGAAATTGGAGGAACTGGGAGTGAGAAAGAAAAAAAGTATATTAATACAAGGAGTGAGAGAGAAATTGGAGGAACTGGGATTGAGAAAGAAAAAAAGTATATTAATACAAGGAGTGAGAGAGAAATTGGAGGAACTGGGATTGAGAAAAAAAAAGTATATTAATACAAGGAGTGAGAGAGAAATTGGAGAACTGGGATGAGAAAGAAAAAAAGTATATTTAATACAAGAGTGAGAGAGAATTGGAGGAACTGGGAGTGAGAAGAAAAAAAGTATATTAATACAAGGAGTGAGAGAGAATTGGAGGAATTGAGAAGAGGAGAGAAAATTGGAGGAACTGGGAGTGAGAAGAAAAAAGTATATTAATACAAGGAGTGAGAGAAATTGGAGACTGGGATTGAGAAGAAAAAAAGTATATTAATACAAGGAGTGAGAGAGAAATTGGAGGAACTGGGAGTGAGAAAGAAAAAAAAAGTATATTAATACAAGGAGTGAGAGAGAAATTGGAGGAACTGGGAGTGAGAAAGAAAAAAAAGTATATTAATACAAGAGTGAGAGAGAAATTGGAGGAACTGGAGTGAGAAAGAAAAAAAAGTATATTAATACAAGGAGGAGAGAGAAATTGAGGAACTGGGATGAGAAAGAAAAAAAAGTATATTAATACAAGGAGTGAGAGAGAAATTGGAGGACTGGGAGTGAGAAAGAAAAAAAAAGTATATTAATTGAGAGAGAAATTGGAGGAACTGGGAGTGAGAAAGAAAAAAAGTATATTAATACAAGGAGTGAGAGAGAAATTGGAGGAACTGGGAGTGGAAAGAAAAAAAAGTATATTAATACAAGGAGTGAGAGAGAAATTGGAGGAACTGGGAGTGAGAAAGAAAAAAGTATATTAATACAAGGAGTGAGAGAGAAATTGGAGGAACTGGAATGAGAAAGAAAAAAAGTATATTAATACAAGGAGTGGAGAGAGAATGGAGGAACTGGGAGTGAGAAAAAAAAAATATTAATACAAGGAGTGAGAGAGAAATTGGAGGAACTGGGAGTGAGAAAGAAAAAAAGTATATTAATACAAGGAGTGAGAGAGAAATTGGAGGAACTGGGATTGAGAAAGAAAAAAAGTATATTAATAAGGAGTGAGAGAGAAATTGGAGGAACTGGGAGTGAGAAAAAAAGTATATTAATACAAGGAGTGAGAGAGAATTGAGGAACTGGAGTGAGAAAAGAAAAAATATTAATACAAGGAGTGAGAGAGAATTGGAGAACTGGGAGTGAGAAAAAAAGTATATTAATACAAGGAGTGAGAGAGAAATTGGAGAACTGGGAGTGAGAAAAAAAGAATATTAATACAAGGAGTGAGGAGAAATTGGAGGAACTGGGAATGAGAGAAAAAAGTATATTAATACAAGGAGTGAGAGAGAATTGGAGGAACTGGGAGTGAGAAAAAAAAAAAATATATTAATACAAGGAGTGAGAGAGAAATTGGAGGAACTGGGAGTGAGAAAGAAAAAAAGGGAGGAGAGAGAATTAACTTGAGAAAAAAAGTATATTAATACAAGGAGTGAGAGAGAAATTGGAGGAACTGGGATTGAGAAAGAAAAAAAGTATATTAATACAAGGAGTGAGAGAGAAATTGGAGGACTGGAGTGAGAAAGAAAAAAAAGTATATTAATACAGGAGTGAGAGAAATTGGAGGAACTGGGAGTTGTGAAAAAAAAAGTATATTATACAAGGAGTGAGAGAGAAATTGGAGGAACTGGGAGTGAGAAAGAAAAAAAGTATATTAATACAAGGAGTGAGAGAGAAATTGAGGAACTGGGAGTGAGAAAAAAAAATATTAATACAAGGAGTGAGAGAGAAATTGGAGAATGGGAGTGAGAAAGAAAAAAAGTATATTAATACAAGGAGTGAGAGAAATTGGAGGAACTGGGATGAGAAAGAAAAAAAGTATATTAATACAGGAGTGAGAGAGAAATTGGAGGAACTGGAGATGAGAAAAAAAAAAGTATATTATACAAGGAGTGAGAGAGAAATTGGAAGAAGTGGAGTGAGAAGAAAAAGAGTACAAGGAGTGAGAGAGAATTGGAGGAACTGGGAGTGAGAAAGAAAAAAAGTATATTAATACAAGGAGTGAGAGAGAAATTGGAGGAACTGGGAGTGAGAAAGAAAAGAAAGTATATTAATACAAGGAGTGAGAGAGAAGATTGGAGGAACTGGGAGTGAGAAGAAAAAAAAAGTATATTAATACAAGAGTGAGAGAGAATTGGAGAACTGGAGTGAGAAAGAGAAAAAAAAGTATATTAATACAAGGAGTGAGAGAGAAAATGGAGGAACTGGGAGTGAGAAAGAAAAAAAAGTATATTAATACAAGGAGTGGAGAGAATTGGAGGAACTGGGAGTGAGAAAGAAAAAAAAGTATATTATACAAGGGTGGAGAGAGAAATTGGAGGAACTGGAGTGAGAAAGAAAAAAAATGTATATTAATACAAGGAGTGAGAGAGAAATTGAGGAACTGGGAGTGAGAAGAGAAAAAAAGTATATTAATACAAGGAGTGAAGAGAAATTGGAGGAACTGGAGTGAGAAAGAAAAAAAGTATATTAATACAAGGAGTGAGAGAGAAATTGGAGGAACTGGAGTGAGAAAAAAAAAAGTATATTAATACAAAAAAGAATACAAGGAGTGAGAGAGAAATTGGAGGAACTGGAGTGAGAAGAAAAAAAAGTATATTAATACAAGGAGTGAGAGAGAAATTGGAGGAACTGGGAGTGAGAAAGAAAAAAAGTATATTAATACAAGGAGTGAGAGAGAAATTGGAGGAACTGGGAGTGAGAAAGAAAAAAGTATATTAATACAAGGAGTGAGAGAGAATTGAGGAACTGGGAGTGAGAAAGAAAAAAAAGTATATTAATACAAGGAGTGAGAGAGAAATTGAAGTGAGAAAGAAAAAAAAAAGTATATTACAAGGAGTGAGAGAGAATTTGAGGAACTGGGAGTGAGAAAAAAAAAAGTATATTAATACAAGGAGTGAGAGAGAAATTGGAGGAACTGGGAGTGAGAAGAAAAAAAAAAGTATATTAATACAAGGAGTGAGAGAGAAATTGGAGGAACTGGGAGTGAGAAAGAAAAAAAGTATATTATACAGGAGTGAGAGAGAAATTGGAGGAACTGGGAGTGAGAAAGAAAAAAAGTATATTAATACAAGGAGTGAGAGAGAATTGGAGGAACTGGGAGTGAGAAAGAAAAAAAAAGTATATTAATACAAGGAGTGAGAGAGAAATTGAGGAACTGGAGTGAGAAAGAAAAAAAGTATATTAATACAGGAGTGAGAGAGAAATTGGAGAACTGGGAGTGAGAAAAGAAAAAAAAGTATATTAATACAAGGAGTGAGAGAGAAATTGAGAACTGGGAGTGAGAAAGAAAAAAAAGTATATTAATACAAGGAGTGAGAGAGAAATTGGAGGAACTGGGAGTGAGAAAGAAAAAAAATGTATATTAATACAAGGAGAGAGAAATTGGGAAGTGGAGTGAGAAAGAAAAAAAAGTATTTAATACAAGGAGTGAGAGAGAAATTGGAGGAAGTGGGAGTGAGAAGAAAAAAAAAGTATATTAATACAAGGAGTGAGAGAGAAATTGGAGGAAGTTGAGAAAGGACAAGGAGTGAGAGAAAAGAAAGTGAGAAAAAAAAGTATATTAATACAAGGAGTGAGAGAGAAATTGGAGGAACTGGGAGTGAGAAAGAAAAAAAAGTATATTAATACAAGGAGTGAGAGAGAAATTGGAGAACTGGGAGTGAGAAAGAAAAAAAAGTATATTAATACAAGGAGTGAGAGAGAATAGGAGGAACTGCGAGTGAGAAAAAAAAACATAGTAATACAGGGAGAGTGAGAAAGAAAAAAAATATATTAATTCAAGGAGTGAGAGAGAAATTGGTATGAGGAGAGGATGAGGAAAGCATAGAATTAAGGACACGGATAGAGACTGAGAGTCAGGATCAGGGATGTTAAAAGAGAAAAAATTGATGATAAAGATGGAGAGAGAAAAGAGAGAATATATAGACGGATATTTAAGTCAAGCGGACAAATATCCAGATGGATAATGAGCACACGCACACACACATACACACACACACACACACGCACGCACTCCGCACACGCACACCACACACACACACACACACTTCACCCCCCCACACACACACACACACGTACACCCCCCCACACACACACACACGTACCCCCACCCCACACAACCCACACGTATATATACCCACCTATCTACAGAGAAAGAAAGAAGAAAAAAAAAAGAGAGGGCGAGAGAGGAGAGAGAACAGGAATAATCCGAAACCTAACCCAACTTCCCCCCCCCCCCTTTCTTTCTTTCTCTCTCTCCCTCGCCTGTGACTCGAGTGAAATTACGAGCGGCGGCGGCGGGCCATTCCCAGCCGGTCTCTTAGCTGGCGAGGCGCTATTAGTCCGCCATTTTCCTGATATATCCTTGTTTAAACCCTCATAAACACCTTCTTTCCCTTATTTCCTCGCTCTCGTTAAGGGCGGGCGTGTGGGCGGCGCCGCAACGAGACGCCGAGACGAGGGCGGAGGAGTGTCGGCGATTCGTTGCGGACGTGAAGAAGAGGAGAACCAATTATCTGTTTTTTTTTTCTTCTTCTTTTCTTCTTTTTCTTCTTTCTTTACTCCTGGTTTCTTCTTTTCTTCTCTTTGCTTTTCTCCTGTTTCTTCCTTTTCTCCTCTTTTGCTTTTTCTCCTGTTTTCCTCTTTTTCTTCTTTTTTCTTTTCTGCCATTTTTATGTTCTTATTTTCTTCTCTATTCTTCTTCCCATTTTTATTTTTTTTTTCTTTTTCTTTTCTCCCATTTTTAATTTTTATCTTCTTTCTTTTCGTTTTGGTTCTTTTTCTTAATTTTCTATTTCTGTCTTTACGTTTTTTTTTTCTTTCCTTTCTTCTTCCTGTTCTTTCCTTCTCTTTGGTTTCGTGTTTTCGTCTTTCTTTTATCCATTCTTTATTTCTGCCTCTTTTTTCATTTCTTTTCTTTTTCTTTCTTTTTTTCTTGTTCTTTATTTTTCTTTTCTTTCTTTTTTTGTTCTTTATTTCTTTTCTTTTCTTCTTTTCCCTTTTTTATATTTTTGACATTTCTTCATTCCTTATCTCTTCTGTCTTTCAATCTGCCTCTTTGTTTTTTTTTCATTATTATTATTTTAGAAGGGATGGGGAGTATGTTTTTTTTTTTTTTTTTTGTCTGTGTGTGTGATTATATCTTTCTGCCTCTTTCGTTTTTTGTTTTTGTTTTTCATTTTAGGGGGGATGGGGAGTGTGTGTGTGTGTGTGTGTGTGTGTGTGTGTGTGTGTGTGTGTGTGTGCGTGTGCGTGCGTGTGCGTGTGTGTGTGTGTGTGTGTGTGTGTGTGTGTGATTATATAGTGAATATGTGGAAGTATGTAAGTGTTTTTTTTTTTTTTTTTTTACCAGTCTATCAGCAGTCTTCTTTGAATATACTGTATATCTCTGCCCTAAAAAAGAAAGAAAAAAAAAAAAAAGAAAAAAAGAACATAAGCATCTCTATATCTCTACTTCCGGTTCTTCTACCTCACACCTCGACTCCCCCCCACCCCTCCCCTTCCCCCCTCCACCCCACAATGCGTCCCCAACACCAACGCGTCAACACACCCCCCCCCCCTCCACCCCACAATGCGTCCCCACAAACGCGTCAACGCACCCTCCCCCCCCCACCCACCCCCTCTCCCTCTCCCGCCCAACGCCTTCGGTTCCTATCATTGCCTCTAGAATGGTCGATCAGGTAAGGCTAACGGCCAGATTAGCCGCCGCAACGACCTCGTTGACTCTGCTACAGCGGCCGAGGCGGTTCTGCAGCTCCTTGGGTATTCTTCATTAGCCCATTGTGCCTGTGACCCCTTCCGCTGGCCCGCTGTGGCTCTCTCTCTCACGCGCCGGCGAAGGGGTTCACACTCTCTCTCTCTCTCTCTCTTCTCCTCTCTCTCTCTCTTCTCTCTCTCTTCTTCTCTCTCTCTCTCTCTCCTCTGCTCTCTCTCTTCATTAGCCCATTTGTATGCCTGTGACCCTGCTTCCGCTGGCCGCTGTGGCATCTCTCTCATCTTCCGTATTTCGCTTCGGTCCAACGATCTCTGTGTCTGTCCTCTGTCCTCTTCAGGGTATTTCTCTCGTACACATCTCTCTCTCTCTTCTCCCCTCTCATCTTCCCTCTCTTCCTACTCTCTCTCTCTCTCTCTCTCTCTCTCTCTCTTTCTCTCTCTCCTCTTTGCCTGTCTCTTCTCCTCTCTCTGTCTCTCTCTCTCTCTCTCTCTCTCTCTCTCTCTCTCTCTCTCTCTCTCTCTCTCTCTCTCTCTCTCTCTCTCTCTCTCCTCTCCTCTCTATTTCTCCTTTTATCAGGCTCTCTGCAGGCGGTTTATCGATCTATCAATATCTGCACGCTTATGTACACAAACATCCGTATATTTAATGTTTGGGTGTGCGTTCGTACACAGATCCATACATACATATATAACTCCATACACACTGACATATATATATATATATATATATATATATATATATATATATATATATATATATATATATATATATATATATAATATATATATATGTATATGTATATGTATATGTATATATATATATATATATATATATATATATATATATATATATATATATATA
>NW_020869091.1:845450-850450 GCF_003789085.1 Penaeus vannamei | reverse complement strand
ACTGCGGTGCGATTCTCTTCCAAAATGGATAGTGATGGCGAAGGGGAGAGACCTATCCGTAGGTGTCCATTGACTCTGGATGTAGTTTCTGAATTCCAAGCGATGCCTTTCACCACTGTCTGTCAGTCTCTCTCTCTCTGTTTTATCTACTGCTCTGTTCATTCATTCATCCTGTCTATTTATCATCCATCATCTAACCATCCATCACCCACCCATCTGTCCATCCATCCATCATCCTATCCATCTATCATCCATCCATCCTTTCATCCATCCATCCATCCATCCACCCACTCACACCCATCCATCCATCCATCAATCAACCCACCCACTCACCCATCCATCCATCCATCCAGCCGCCTGCCACTCGCCCGCCCGCCCATCCATCCATCCATCTACCCCCATACCACATCCATCCATCCATCCATCCATCCATCCATCATCATCCATCCATCCATCCACCCACCCGTTCCCCCCACCCACCCATCCATCCATATACCCAACTACAGTCACCACCCATCCATCCGTCCATCCCTCCATCCATCCATCTACCCACCCACCCATCCATCCACCCACCACTCACTCATCCTTCTGTCCACCCACTCCACCCACCATCCATCCATCCATCCATCTGTCCACCCACCCGCCCAGCCATCCACTCATCCAACCATACCACCAATCCATCCGTCCATCTACCCACTCACCCGCCGCCAATCCATCCATCCATCAATCCATCCATATACCCACCCACCCATCCATCAACCCACCCACCCATCCATCCATCTATCCATCTACACGTTTTTCTTTCATTCCGTATCTATGTACATTGCCTAAGAAGAAAGAAAAATCCACCCGAAAAGTGTAGTAAATCCATTTTGGTAAATGAGATTATTCATACTTTTCGTGGTCTAAAAGGCTCGTTTTTTTCTCTGGGTGAATCAAAGCGTATTCAAATTCTTCTATTTCATTTTTGTTTTATTTTTTTTTTTTTTTCCTTTGGGATATTTTGACATAAATACTGTGCTCTTATTTGACGGTTTTCCTGCAAAAATCAGTTGCATAAATCAAACCCTTTTTCTTTTCTCAAAATATTCGTGTAAAATTCTCCGCCTCCAATCCATTTCCATGGATTAAGATGATTAATCATTACTATTAGCATTATCATTATTGCCATTATTGTTATTATTACCATCATCTTCATTATCATTGTTATCAAAATTATCATTTTATCATTAGCATTAGCCTTGCATTTTCAAATCAGTAATCCCACACGCTCTCATCTTTGAATTGTAGATCAAAAGGTGTCATTGCCTGCGACTTCTCGGCTGGAAGGTCGCGGTGAAGGTCCTTTTAACTCGCGCAGGAAAATCATTCGGTTCTGAGATAATATGACACGTATTATTATTATTATAATTATCATTATTATTATTATTATTTATATTATTATTATATTATTTATTATTATATTATTTATCATTTATTATCATTATCATTATCACTATTAGTAGTATTAGTATTAGTATTATTGTCATTATTATTATTATCATTATTTTTTATTTCTATTTTTTGTTATTATTTTTACCATAATTATTATCCTTATCAATAACTGTTAACATTATCATTATTGCTATCATTTTCGTTATTTGTAGTAATAGTTGTAGTAATAATTGAAATAATTGATCATAATCATTGCTGTTATTGTCATTGGAATGATTACCTTAAGTGTCTACATTGTAGCAAATGCGAATGTTATTCTGGCGAATCAATTTTTAACTACTCATGATGACGATGGTAATATTGTGAAAATGATCGCATTAAAATACGCCAGACGTTTGCAGAAATTCCGTTGCTTATTAATAGATATTGCTGTTATAATATTTCTACGCCATCATTACAATTATCATCATCGTCATTAGAACAGCACTCAAAATCGTCATGATCTTTTAAAAGATCTTTCGTATTTCTTTTCATTTCTACTTTATATGGCTTGAAAGTCTTCATACAGCAGCGGCTAATACCATGAATGTGACTGATTTTAGTGATTAATTCAAGAACAAAAAGACGCATCGATTCAGTCCCTCAATGGGATGGTTCTATAAAGTTTTGAATTTTCACGTATACTTTTTTCGTTAAGTTTTTGTCTGCATTTTGTTTAGACTTCATTAATGTTTGACAGTAATGAAGACAGATTTTTCCTCTCTGAAGCTGAAAATCTGTATTTCAGGAAGCTCAGTTTGTTACTCGATGTTAAAACTCTCTCTCTCTCTATCTATATATCTATCTATCTATCTATCTGTCTATCTATCTATCTTTCTCTCTCTCTCTTCTCTCTATTTCTCTCTCTCTCTCTCTCTCTCTCTCTCTCTCTCTCTCTCTCTCTCTCTCTCTCTCTCTCTCTCTCTCTCTCTCTCTCTCTCTCTCTCTCTCTCTCTCTCTCTCTCTCTCTCTCTCTCTCTCACACACACACACACACACACACACTCACTCTCACTGGCACACTCAAACACACACACACACACACACATTCTCCTACCATACTAAACGCCGTTCCCAACGATATGTCATGAATCCGACACATTGTCTTACACACCCTTTTATACCCATTTGAAGCCCTGTTTTACTGCATAACGACCTTTACGGAACCATGAAGCGTAAGGCGGTGAAGAACATTGTCAATATCAGTAGAAAAATCGTAAGTTTAAACACTTCAGAGTATCTAAAGTCGAGGGGATAAAGCCGGAAGAAAAACCAATAGAAGAAAATTTGCTCAACGTTGCGGTATGAAGCTCGGACCAATAGTCCAATAGAGAAATAGAAATAACAGATACAAATAAAACAGATAAATATATGGATAGGAGATAAACATATAAATAAGAGGACGAAAGGAAAGGAGGAAGAACCAAATAAACTGAATTAGAAAAGATATAAATGTATCCCGGGAGTTTTGGTCGTATCGTAACTATTGATAACAATAAAAAAATGTATATATACACAACAAATATTCCTCCATGATTTCTGGACTTACCTCTGCATTTATGACTTTATTTTAGGGGAAAAATCTTATATATCAATATCTGCCTCACTAGCATTTTTTCTTGAGTATTTGTGAATACCGATATGATATTTACCCTTGACATTTACTGGATTTCGGGGTTCTTAACCATTCGCTTCATGTATTTTATCTGTGTATGACGGAGGAAGAGAGAGAGAGAGAGAGAGAGAGAGAGAGAGAGAGAGAGAAGAGAGAGAGAAGAGAGAGAGAGAGAGAGAGAGAGAGAGAGAGAGAGAGAGAGAGGATGGTGGGAATGTAGATAGGATGATAAAATATTAATGAAAGTAAAAGAGAATGGGCATGGAAAATGTGAAAGAGGGGAAAATAAGACAAAGAGAAAACGCAAAAGAGAACAAGAGAAACAGACGTATAAAGAGACAGGCACACACACACACACACAGTAAGAGAAAGAGTTTAAAAATCAAAATTAAATGGGGGAAAAAATACAACAATTCAAGGAAAAGCAGAAGATTACATAAAGCGTGGAAACAACTCACAGAAAGGTACACAAGAGGGAGAAAGAGTGTGTGCATTACGCGATGATCACAAGGTAATTGACGTCTTTTATATTCGTTTTCTTTTCTTCCTCTTTCTCCCCGGGAAAAAGAATCAAAGGTGAACAGATTCTATCGGGCGAGAACTCGAGATTCAATGAAAGACCCAGATTCGTGGGAGAAGAGGGAGTGGGAGAGGGAAAGAGATAGAGAGAGGAAGGGAGTGAGTGAGAGAGAGAGAGAGAGAGAGAGAGAGAGAGAGAGAGAGAGAGAGAGAGAGAGAGAGAGAGAGAGAGAGAGAGAGAGAGAGAGAGAGAGAGAGAGAGAGAGTAGATATAGAATAAGGAAAAGAGATAGTGAGAGACTGGGACAGCGAAAAATGGAGATAAAAGGAAAGGAGAGAAAGGAAAAAGAGAGAATATTGACAGGAGGATTGAAGGGGAAAGAGGAGAGAGCACGAGAGTACGAGAATCCGGAGGAGCTGTACCTCGGTAGGAGCGTGTAAGGTGTTGGTGCCGCGTGAATGAGGGAGAACTGTGTAAATATTGACCTGCCTCTGGTGCCCCTTGGAAAGCATTCCTTTTTTTCCATTTTCCCCTTTCTTTCTTTCTTTCTTTTTTTGTACTAGGACGGTTCTACAAAGACATACCAAAAGGGCTTATGTGTGGTGTGAACTTTTTTATTTTATTATAGCCTGATTCAAACAATTCTTATGGACGAACGGTTCTTTAATAAAATCTATAGATGTGTACAATTTACGAACGAATGAACTAAATCAGCCTCATTAAAGCGATGTTTACTATTAAAGATTTTATAATAAATGCAACCGTGAACCAATGTTTTTATGCCCTTCTCTCTGTGTAGAATCGATGGCCTTACGTTTACCAGTCGCCTGTACGTGAGAGCACATAGTGTGAGTGTTAATAGTAAATATTAGTATTTGTAGGTCTATAGACATAATGTTTGAGTTCAACTGTTAAATAATTTTCTCTATATACGCCTTTTCTTTATCTATCTGTATATTTGTGTATTCTGTTCGAATCTTATTTCCAATATGTGTCCGTTTTATTTCTTGATAAGTAAAAGTAACGAAAAAAAAATCTTGAATACATATTCCCAACAGATTAGGGTAAATGATCATCTTTATTATTAGTAATGGTATTATCTCTTTCATTACCGCTATTATTATATTTTGTTCTGAATGTTGTTCCTACTAACATCACCATTGCCATCAGTACCTTTGTAAAGATCATATCATTATAATGATAATGATTATAATGATGTCCATAATAATTAGTGATAATGATAATATGAAAGATAATAATAATGAAAATAATGTTACTAATAATGATAATGATGATAATAATGTTACTAATAATGATAATGATAACAAATGTAATGCAATAGTAATGGCGATAACGATAATGATATTGATAATAACAATGAAATTAACAAAC
>NW_020869091.1:785450-792950 GCF_003789085.1 Penaeus vannamei | reverse complement strand
TTCTTTGTGGCTACCAAATGAGAGAGAACAATCGAAAACTGTTTATCGAAAGAGGACATTATCTATTTTCCTACACTAATCGATAGTATTTCTGTGTTTTTGATACATGACTGCAGAACTTCGAACTCTTTTCTGTATCCATTTTTACTGACAGAGATTTGCTTCAATTTTCTATTCAAGATCGCCCCTCTCCTATCCGAAGACCAGAAGAGAACATTAATAATAATAATAGTAATGATTTGTTATGATAATAGTAATTATTATCATTATAACGAAAATGATTATTTTAATAATGATGATGGTGGTGATGATATAGAAGAAGATGATGGTGATGATGATGATGATAATGATGATGATTACCATTATGTTTATAATAAGCAATACTGTTTTATTTTCATTCATATCATTAATATTATTATCATTTCTTTTATCATCATTATTTTTATCATTCATCTTGCTGCTACTGTCATCATCATGCGAAATAATATCGACAAGGATAATGAGACTGATGATGATCATAACAATTTCACAAAATCTTTTCTCCTTGTTTTGTCCTCCAGGGCTGTCCTCTCTCTCCACGGGCCGTTCAAATCATCACCAGAAGTTTTCTTCCTTCTTTCGCTCTAGCAAAGTTTTGAAACGATCAGAATAGAATAATTTCATATCTAACTTTATATAACTAAATGTTTTCTAGGATACGATTGTGAAAGAATAAAAATCGGAAAAACTGTTGTTTTCATGCACGTTTGAATATATTATATATATATATATATATATATATATATATATATATATATATATATATATATATATATGTATGTATGTATGTATATTCTTTTTTTTTTCAAAAGGCTTAATAGCTTTTTCCCTCCTTCCTCTTTCGGATATGTTATTTTTCATACTGTGCTTTCAACGAAACACAATATGAAAATGTTCAGATTTATCGATGGGTGTAGGGTAAATTTATACAACATGTGTTTGGTATGAGTACCATGATTTATAATTTTGAGTTAACAGCAAGAGCGTGTTTTATTATTTAGAAATTACGACCTCCATTAACGAAATGCGATCTTTACAACAATAAGCCAATTTTCGAAACTGAAACATAGAAGTGCGTTTGAAATAAATGGCTAGATTAATATTGCCAAGACCTGAAGCTAATTGAATAAGTGTCTTATCCCTTTTTATCCTCTTGAGAATCTTAATCCAATACCTTTGTATAATTGTCACGCTGACTCTCTCTCTCACTCTCTTTCTCCCTCTTCCTCAACTCCCTCTCTCTCTCTCTCTCACTCTCTCCTTCCTTCTCTTCCCCCCTCCCTTCCTCCTTCTCTCTCTTTCCATCCTTCCCCTCTCCCTCCTTCCACCTCTCTCTCCCTTATTCTCTACTTCCCCCTCTCCTTCTCTCTCTCTCCTTTCCTATACACCTCCCCTCTCCTTCTTCTCTCTTTCCATCCTCCCCCTTCTCCCTCCTCCCCTTCTCTCTCTTCTCCCTTCCTCTCTACCTTCCCCTCTCTTTCTTTCTATTTCCATCCCTTCTCTCCCTCCCTCCTCTCTCTCCCTACCACTCTACCTCCCCCTCTCCTTCTCTCTCTCTCCTTTTCCTATACACCTCCCCTCTTCCTTCTCTCTCTCTCCATCCCTCCTCTCCCTCTCTTCCCTCCTTCTCTCTCTCCTCTTTCCTCTCTACCTACCCCTTCCTTCTCCCTCTTTCCATCCCTACCCCCCTCTCCCTCCCTTCCTTTCTACCTCCCCCTCCTTCTCCCTCTTTCCATCCCTCCCCCTCCTTCCCTCCCTCCCCCTTTCTCTCTCTCCCTTCCTCTCTACCTCCCTCTCCTCTTTCTTTCCATCCCTCCCTCTCCCCTTCTCTCTCTCTCTCCCTTTCTTCTACCTCCCCTCTCCTTCTCTCTCTTTCCATCCTCTTCCTCCCTCCTCCTCTCTCTCTCTCCTACCTCTCTACCTCCCCTCTCCTTCTCTCTCTTTCCATCCCCCCCTCCTCCCTCCCTCCCTCCTCTCTCTCCCTACCTCTCTACCTCCCCTCTCCTTCTCTCTCTCTTCCATCCCCCCTCTCCCTCCCTCCCTCCTTTCTCTCCCCCTCTCTACCTCCCCCTTCCTTCTCTCTCTTTCCATCCCCCCCTCTCCCCCCCTTCCTCTCTCTCCTTTCCTCTCTTCCCCTCTCCTCTCTCTTTCCATCCTTCCCCCCTCTCCCTCCCCTCCCCCTTCTTCTCTCCTTCCTCTCTCCTCCCCTCTCCTCTCTTTTTCCTCCTACAGAGCATCGCCCTACGTTTCCCCCTGGCTGCCCCTTGATGTTTCTCCCTCCCCCCCCCCCCGTCAAGTTACAACTCACCTGACTGTGGAGTGAGAGGTCGTTGCTGTCGCTGCATAGTTATATTTTTTTGAGGGGGATATTATCATTGTTGGTTTAATACTGTAGTTGCTTTTACTTGAAAGATAACGATAAATAGGCTTATTATTACTGATATCATCACTCTTATTATCAGTATCTTATTACCATTATTATTATGGCTGTTTTGGTGTTGTTGTTCTTGGTTATTATTATTTTTATCTTATGGTTATTAATACTATTATTATTATCATTATTGTTCCTCTTGTTTGTGTCATTATTGTTATCACCACTACCATAATGATATTAAAAATTATCATTGCTATCATCATCATCACTATCACTATCATCATTATTTGTTTATAATTGTTAAGATAATCTTCCCTTTTCCTCTTATCGTTCTTCAGGAATATTCTCTCTCGATAGACGGTTATAGTACTTTCCTTACACAATGATGTATGAGTTGAGTTTGTTTTCATTCGTTCTTTAATCCCCTTCCCCTCTTTAGATCTCTCCCTTTCTTTCCCTCTTCCCCCGCCTCTCTCTCTCTCTCTCTCTCTCTCTCTCTCTCTCTCTCTCTCTCTCTCTCTCTCTCTCTCTCTCTCTCTCTCTCTCTCTCTCTCTTCTCTCTCTCTCTCTCTCTCTCTCTCTCTCTTCTCTCTCTCTCTCTCTCTCTCTCTTGGGTAACAAATTGAATTCAATTAATCCTCTTTTTTTTTAAACCTCACTCTCTCTCTCTTCTCTCTCTTCTCTCTATCTCTCTGTCTCTCTCTCTCTCTCTCTCTCTCTCTCTCTCTCTCTATCTATCTATCTATCTATCTATCTATCTATCTATCTGTCTGTCTCTATTTCTCTCTCGCTTGCTCCTTCCCTCCTCCTTCCTCCATCTCCCCCTTCAAAATCCTCTTACGAAGCATCCCCCCCCCCAACCTTCTCTCTTGTCTGGAAACGGAAAGATTGCTGTTGTTGTTGCTGTTGGGATATTATTTTTATCTATTTTTTATGTTTATCTTTCTTGTTTCTTTATTGTATTTATCTATATATTGATATTATTTTAGTTGTTGTTAGTGTTACTGGTATCTTCGTTAGTTTATGTTTGTAGTTGATTGTTATTTATGACTGTTTTCATCACTATCACATTTATTAAGAATATCATATTGGTTTGTTGTTATTGTTATTATTATCACCGTTTTCTTATTAGTATCATTATCCTTACTGCAATTATTGTTACTATGTTTTGGAAATGTTTAAATAAACTTTCCTTTTCCTCCTTTTGTCTTCAAAGACAGACATGATACTTTGCCCAGCAGTGATAACATTAGATAATCATTGCAATGTACTTCGTTCATCTTTACGTTGTGTTTGTTTACCTTTGTTCTTCCATCTTCCACATCAATACCATTTGCATTATAATCGGGAACAGGAATTCCAAGAGATAATTAGTGTGCTTCTTAAAAGTGATTATCCTTCTTTAATAATCAAGATCCCCCCCCCCCCCACTCCACCGCCCACCCCCGGCCATCAGATCCCTTTGTTCTTTCCATTAAACTGATTGGTGAAGGATTCGAACTGAACAAAGTGTCAGTCACGTCGAATAAAATGTAAATATGGAAAATTGGAAAACATTCGAATGTGACTTGTTCTCTTTTGCCCCCGATGTTGTTTTAACTTACTCTAATTGGTCTATTTCTATTTCTAACTGGGTTTTCAATAATTTATAACACACACACACACAACACACACACACACACACACACACACACACACAACACATATATATATATATAATATATATATATATATAATATATATATATATATATATATATATTCATACAGACAGATAAATAATTCAATCTTTGTATCATAAATCAAATCTTCTTATCCACACGATCGATATTATTTCTTCGCAGTAATGCGTCACTGCTACGCACAATATCTAGTTAACTGTGCGTATAAGACACACTATATTATTTGTGAAATAACTCTTTTCTCTTAAATCATTAATCAAATACCAACTTCTGGCACAGATGAAAGCGAAAGAAAGAAAGGAAATGAGAATCAATAAATTATAACATATACAACTTCAGGAGACGCCAATTCTTGATAATAAATGCATGCACTTTTTTCTTTCTTTTTATACAGATTCGCCTTCACCAAATCTTTTCCCTAATCGATTTATCACGCCTTCTTCTCTTGCAAAGCCTCTTTTAGTTTTGCACATCCTTCGCCCCCCCCTCCCCCTGCCTCCCTTGTGATTTCGGTCGCGAATTTAACGCTGGAGAAAGTGCCAAAGTTAAAGACATTTTTGACAATTCTCATGAGATTATAATTTCCTCATTTACTGCTATATTTTGTATTTGCTTTTAACTTTTCACTTTCATTTTACCTTCCCCTTCCCCCTCGTCTCCTTCGTTTTTGTGGTGAATTTAGCCATTCAGCGGCTAGTTCTTCTCACAAAGGGAAACTTCGGCTAACCGTCACTCGGCGCGTCAAAGGCCGTCTTGTGTTCTCAAATCACCATTGAGCTTATTTGTATTGACCTCCTGCCTTTCCACTCACGCGACTTTCCTTTTCGCTCTCTCACTCACACTCTCGATTCTGCCTCCGCCTTAATCTCACCTAGAATCGAGGGATAAGTGAGAGAGAAAAATAGAAGTAAAGAAAAATGAAACAGAAGCGAGAGGAAAAATGGTAAAAAAAAAAATAAGCGTGGGATTTTATATTTTCTCTCTTGCATATCAGCTTATTGAGCCACTTTCCGCATCTGCTTTAAAAATCTCAATTTTTTCTCTCTTTTTTCCTTCCCTCCCCCTGTCCCCTCCCGCGCCTGGAACCCAGCCTCCCCGTCATGCATCTTTCCTTCTGCCTCAACCTAGATCTCTTCTGTACATAAGAATCACGGGGTAAGAAAGAAGCCCGCAGATTTCATATATTCTTTCTTGACTGTTGTTTTACTGCGCCACACATTGTCTTTTCAGATTCGTTTTATTTTTTTTTTTCTCCCTGCATCCCCACCTCCTTATTCTGGGCTTCCCTCCTATCTCCCTGACGTCTCCTTTCTGCCTCAATCTTGATCTTTTCTGTACATCAAAATTGAGAAATAAATAAAGAAAGATCAACCTAAATTCGTTGAGTTCTTTTTAATTTTTTTTTTTTTCTTTCTCTATTTCATATAATTTTTTTTTTTCTTTCTCTGTTATAAGTATATATAGTTTCTCTTTTCTTGTATTCTCGCTCTCTCTCCCCACCCTTTCCTTCGCCTTCGTCCCAAGCTTCATATTCGTACCCAGGTTGAGCTTCCAATGACACGCACTGAGCTCAAAGGCAGATGGAGGCTAACCATAACCCGTTACATTGACTGCCTTCTTCCTGTCACCTGTAATCCTTTTCAATGTTTACTTTGTTTTCATTCATTTTCTTTTTTTCGTTCAAATATATTGAGAAATTGTTATCACTTATCTTATACCTTCTATGTATTCTTTTTTCTAGCTTTTATTTCATATTTCTTGTAAGTAATAAATGTACACACTGGATTCTGCGAAGGAGGCCATATTACGTATTAAAAGAAGACAAAATGTGTGAATATCATTTGAAATGGTTCCTTAGACTTGTTTCTAGGAAATGTTCAATGTATTATAAGCTATGATCTCTCTCATTGCCTATCTTGCGCATAGAGGATATGGTTGTGTGTGTTTGTATGCACACACACACACACACACACACACACACACACACACAACACACACACACACACACACACACACACACACACACACACACACACACACACACACACACGTATATATAAATATATAATATATATATATATATATATATATATATATATATATATATATATGGCATATATGTATGGATGTAAGGATAAAGTAAACACACACACACTCACAACCACATCCTCTGCCAGCAAGATATAGAGTAAGAGAGAGATCATAGCTCATAATTCATTGAACATTTCCTCGAAACTTAAGTCTAAAGAACCAAATCAAAAGGTTCTTCATAATTGATAGTTTTTTTCCCGGGTTGAGGGGAAACGGAATGCAAAGATGTTGCTCGAAATGTTCTTTTTCTTTTAATGAGCAATATGTCTTCTTTCGCAGAATCGAATCCAAGAAATATGAAATAAGAACAGATTATCTGTGGAACGATTTCATTTCTTGTATTAATATTTAGGTACATAACAGGTAAAAGATAAGTACCAACAATTACTGAATATGATTGAACGAAAACATAAAGAAACTTTTTAATACGCAAGTAATGACAATTACTCAATATAATTAAACGAAATACGAATAACATAGAAAATGAATTGAAACTAAACAAAAGTAAACATTGAAAAGGATTACAGGTGACAGGAAGAAGGCAGTCAATGTAACGGGTGATGGTTAGCCTCCATCTGCCTTTGAGCTCAGTGCGTGTCGTTGGAAGCTCAACCTGGGTACGAATATGAAGCTTGGGACGAAGGCGAAGGAAAGGTGGGAGAGAGAGCGAGAATACAAGAAAAGAAGAAACTATATATATGTAAACAGAAAAAAAAAATATATATATATATATATATATACTATATATATATATAATAGAAGAGAAGAAAAAGATTAATAAAAAAGAACACAGCGAATTTAGGTTGATCTTTCTTTTATTTTCTCAGTTTTAATGCACAGAAGAGATCAAGATTGAGGCAGAAAGATGTCAAGGAGATAGTAGGGAAGCCCAGAAAAAGGAGGTGGGGATGCAGGGAGAAAAAAAAAATCTGAAAAGGCAATGTGAAAAGTGGCGCAGTAAAACAACAGTCAAGAAAGAATATATGAAATCTGCGGGCTTCTTTCTTACCCCGTGATTCTTATGTACAGAAGAGATCTAGGTTGAGACAGAAGGAAAGATGCATGACGGGGAGGCTGGGTTCCAGGCGCGGGAGGGGACAGGGGGAGGGAAGGAAAAAAGAGAGAAAAAATTGAGATTTTTAAAGCAGATGCGGAAAGTGGCTCAATAAGCTGATATGCAAGAGAGAAAATATAAAATCCCACGCTTATTTTTTTTTACCATTTTTCCTCTCGCTTCTGTTTCATTTTTCTTTACTTCTATTTTTCTCTCTCACTTATCCCTCGATTCTAGGTGAGATTAAGGCGGAGGCAGAAT
>NW_020869091.1:732950-735450 GCF_003789085.1 Penaeus vannamei | reverse complement strand
TCTCTCTACCTCTCTCTGTCTGTCTGTTGTCTCTCTCTCTCTCTCTCTCTCTCTCTCTCTCTCTCTCTTCTCTCTCTCTCTCTCTCTCTCTCTCTCTCTCTATATATATATATATATATATATATATATATATATATATATATATATATATATATATATATATAATATATATATATATATATATATATATATATATATATATATATATATATATATATATATATATATATATATATATATATATATATATATTATATATATATATATAATATATATATATATATATATATATATATATATAGTATATATATATATATATATATATATATATATATATATATATATATATATAATATATATATATATATATATATATATATATATATATATATATATATATATATATATATATATATATATATATATACATATTACTCTATCATTCTCTTCCTTCCTCCTATTTCTCATTCTATCCCTTCATCTTATTTTGCACGAGTGAATAGAATCACCCTTAAGAAAATTTGTCTCATTCCCACAGATTCATTGTCAACGACAGAGTGCTGATTCACATTAATTAGTTTTTGTCATCATACTAAACCTTCATTTGCAACAGTTTCTCCACTGTTAATCACAGGCAGACACTGTTAATGAGTTACGCGCGATGGAAAAGTGCCATTAATGAGGATTTAGTGTCGAACAATATATAGAATAGTGTTTGTTCATTAAGCAAGAAGTCCCATTCAGCGGTTTGGCTTCGGATTCTTCTTAATTTCTCCGTCTCTCTGATCGTGGGCGTTTGTAAATCTTTGTTTAGATATTCAGCCTCGTAGACAAATTGTGATTTATCAGTAGACATCTCTCTCTTTCTCTCTTTCTTCCCTCCACCTCTCTCTTTCTCTCTCTCTCTCTCTCTCTCTCTCTCTCTCTCTCTATCTGTCCGTCTGTCTCCCTCTATCGATCTTTATTTCTCTTTCTCCCTTAACATCTCCCTCTCTTCCTCCCTCCTTCTGGCTCTCCCGCATCTCCTCCATACAAACCTCCTACTATACATTTGAGAATTTGTGTGCTAAGAGTGTTCTCAAACCACGAGGTATTGCGGGGAGGTATCTGTACACCAGAGAGCGAACTTCCGCGATATCGAAAATCAATGTAGCGCTTTGACCTCGCGACTTTGGTTTTTCATTCCGAAAAGTGTGGTTTGAGGCAGCGGTATTGATGCGATGCAGAGCATATATATCATATTTTGATTTGATTCTCTCTCTCTCTCTCTTTCTCTGTTTCTGCCTCGCACACTTGTGTCCATATGTCTGCCTCCATACATGCGCGCGTGCACACACCCACACATGTATGAGTGTGTATGTGTGTATTTGTGTGTGTGTGCGTACGTGCGTGCGTGTGTGTCCGTCTGTGTATGTGTACGCCTGTGTGTGTGTGTGTGTGTGTGTGTGTAAGCCTTCCTGCCAGTGGTTCCTCGAGTCATCCATGGAAACTAGGTACCTGCGGCCTAAGCTGAACTGTGGAGGCTCTTGGGGCAGCAAGAGGCTGTGTGGACAGGCCCTGGCTTTGTACTAACTCCTGCACCCATGTTCCCCTGGGGTTAATGGGTGGTTGTGGGGAGGCGGGCCTTGCCAGTCCGCTTCCCCAAGAGTACCCTAGTAGTAGCGGACCATGTATATGCTGGTGCAGGGGAGGTCCTGCGGAAGTAAGGCAGACTGTGAATACTTCTGGGTTAGCAACCACTAGGATTCGGATTTGGAACTGGGTTACCCGTCCCATCCTCGCCCGAGTGGCCAAGAACCTGGCGTGAGGCTTGTGGGGCAAAGCCCACGGGACCCCGTCAGGTGGATTATGGGACCTGCAGCCGGCCCGCAGTTTATAGGGCAACGTCGGCGGGGGTGGCAGAGGTGGTAGAAAGTCAGGGTGGGAACTTGGAATGTCTGCTCTTTGCGACAGGATGACTGATTGCCACTACTTTTGAGGGAACTGAGGCAGCTGCTCTCCCGGAGGTGAGGAGACCTGGCAACGGCGCGATCAGTGAGAGTGGCTACAACTTTTACGGGTCGGGCCACAGCGATGGTAACCCTCTCCAAATTGTTATCCACAGTTGATCGTCGGTAGATATGCGTATTATTCTGCTTGACCTCAGTGCGGTATCTGTCTACAGTCAAGCTGGTTATGAGATATATGACAGTCCTCATGGGTTGGGACCTTGTGCCAGGACTTTACAAGGTCCTAGATATTGAGGATTTTTGGCTCTTGATACCAGCACTCTAATGCAAATTGTCAGACGAAGTTCAGTGATGCAGGTAATGCGGCCAAGGAAATCGACCACGCCATCGTTAACACACATAAGAGGCTACTCCAGAACTTCTGTGGGACACCTTCAAGTGTTAAACGCTCGATGCAGCTCAAAAATCAATTAGTGAACGCTCGAATGTAAAACAGAATTTCATCTACCAGGATACACTGGAAGCCACAGAAGCTTGTTGCATGGCTCATC
>NW_020869091.1:696883-709383 GCF_003789085.1 Penaeus vannamei | reverse complement strand
TTACCTACATTACCCGTGTTTTGACTCGTTATTCTTCGTACTACTCCTATTTCTGCTATTACTGCCTCTGCCTCTACTAGTACTGACTCTGCCTCTACTGCTATTGCCTCTGCTTCTGCTTCTTCCTCTTCGCCTGTGACTGCTTCTGTTTGTACTTCGCTATCACCTTTCTTTGTGTATTATATGGTATATGTATGAAAAGGACTCTTTTATTGTTTTCAAGCACTGTCCGTTTAATAGCATTTGTGGAAGCAATAGTTGACCAATTTCCACATGATCTGGAAGTTTACCCATTGCTTTCTTTTAGCTTTCAGCCTTTGTTTGTTTTTTTGTTTTAGTTCTTTTCTTCTCGAGGAGTGAACGGGACCCCCTTTGTGCCTTCCTACTTGGTCCCTAAGCCTCCCCTGCCTCACAGGAGTGTTTCGGGCTCCTTCACAGGTGACTTCTGGCCTTTTGCTAGATGTGAACCTTACAGTACTATCATTTTTGGTGTCAGCTGGTGGGAGAATGCTTCTGAAGAACATCTTAAAGAGTCCTTTACGATAGAGTCGCAGCAAATCAGCTATTTCCGTTAGGCATGTCATGCATGAATGTAGCATTGAGAGAGCCACTGCAATTTTACATGTGCATGTCTGTTTGTTACAGGGTAGCTATTGCCATTGCAGTTTACCAGAGCAGTATTCTTTTCCAGCTAATCTTGTTTTGCAGAGCTAGAATCATTTTCTACTATCCACTCGCCTAATTAGTTTATGTGGCTCTTGTCAGATTAGGGATCTTATGTACTCTTGTTTATTTACTGTTTATTGAACTTGCAGTGATTACCGTTTGTACACAAGTGACTAAAGACACTGAAAAGATTACCCTTGTGCCATGCTGTTTACTGTTCGAGGTAGTTGTCCCCAGTGATTGTGATCCAATAACTATTATCAGTGACACATAGTGATATACATTGAAAGACTGCCTTGTAATGTGTTCAGTTATTGTGATAGTGCATTACCAGTAACACCTGAAACTTATTGAACTTGTGTAGAACTACAGTTTCTCGTGTTCATAGGCTGATCAGTTTTGTGGTATGCCCAAAAAACGCGAAAAAAGGACAGTGCCAAGAAAGAGTGCTTCGGAGCAACAGAACATCGAGCCAGCCAATCTCTCGTAGCCACTGGCTAGTAGTAACTGGGTCTGAGCTAAATTTTCTTCCAATCACGGCTCGTTCCAATCCAGATGTCAAGGAAGCAATGCAAGTAATGGAGGGTGAAGTTAGCCTCTTTTCTGAGATCCTCCAAAAGATCTAGACTCTGCCATCCGAGTTCTGAGAGATGAAGTCTTAAACCCAACAACTTCAGGAAGCTGTTGCTAGACAGGAGGCCATACTGCAATGTGAGACAGGGGTGGAGCCCAATACTCAACATTAGGAAACTCAATCAAGAAAAAGAGACAAGGTTTTTAGGCATTACTATATCGGCCGTATTCACAGTCGATACGAAGCCCTTTTGCGACGGAAATTTGCGAAGGCGATCGCATGGTTGTACCCACAGTCGATGCGATGCGAAGGAGGTCGGCGCCGAGTGGATCTCAGAACTTAAGTTTGCGACCGAATATTGGAACAGTAGTATGAACCCGTCGCCTGGTTATAGCCATGCGATGCTACTTCGCGAAGCACAATAATTACTGCAAATTACTTTTTTAAAATATAAAAGTATTGTAATATGTTGAAATTTATAGAAAAGTATTATTTGCACTACTGTAAGAAGTATAGTTTTGTAAACAAATACCCAAAACTATTGTACGCAAGATACTTTCGTTGACGTTTCTTCTGGCCGCGAAATAAGACCGCCTTTATTTTCTACAAACGTCTTCTATCAACAAAAACAAAGAGGTAAGTTGAAGTAACTGCAGTTCTGCAAGACTTGCATTGTGATTATTTAGTTATTCAACCACTAAGAGGTTAGCATATACAATAGATAATCCAATGTATATGCTAGGGTTTATTCATAATTCGGCATCGACCTGAATAAATACATATTTTTATAACATAATTAATAGTCTACAGATAAGCTGATAGTCAGAGAGCCCAGAGAGATTTAATCAGCATGTCGAGTACAAAAGGTTTGACACCTGGGTTGAACACCTAAGGGGCCATGGATCCCTAACCGGCCATTCTTAATTGAACACGCTGTGGGTTTGACCACTTAATAACGACCTAATTAATGCTAATTACCACTTTTAATCAGCATGTTGAGTACATCAGTGAAGCCTTTACAGAATATACTTTATGGCATGCTGATATATTGGTAATTCTTAAGTATCGGTTTTGTGGAAAAAGCCACTTACGAAGAGGTCAAAGGTTGTGAACCACCCAAGTTCCGTCTCCCAGTACTTTTAAAATGACTGCTATTCCCTTACTATTTGGAGTACTGGGTCAAGATTGGACTTCAAATGTAGATTTTAATGGGAGAAATAAGGATCGCTTGTTTAATCATCAATTCTCGGGTACCATTATTACACACCAAAAAAAGGAGAAAAAATGGGTACCCTTTTAACTTCTACAGGCTTTAAAGTTTTATCAGCATGGTTAAGTACATCCATGAAACCTACACCAAAATGTTCCTCTACCAACACATAATAAGCACTCGTTGACCCAACCAAAGGTTTCAATCATCATGCGGAGTACATCAATAAAACTTGCAGGATATGTTCCCCGAGACATCTTGACAGCATCCAAGCCTTTCTTAATTATCTCCATGCTAAATATGACAACTTAGGAACACTTTAAATCGGGTATTGTAGTGACCCCCAATTGTATAGTATCATTTGACATGCCTGTGTGACGGTAATAACCAGTAACGAAATGGAAATAAACAAATGTTATTTAATACAAAAAATATATGAAAACACACTATAATGGTACATAAAAAACATAAAATGTAATAGATATCATACTGAACTGTGGTACTAATGATGATTATTGACTGTACGCAGATAATCACAACTTCAAACTTGGATGGATTCATAGCAAAATATTAGTGCTCCATGTTAATTAATCAGTTATACATATGAAATGTTTTTGCTGCTCACATGATCTGTACGCATATAATCACAACAACTTAGACGGATTCATGGTAAAATATTAGCACTCCATGTTAGCTAATCAGTTATACCTATGAAATGTTTTTGTTGCATGGTCTATATAGTTTGATATGCCGTTATGTATTTTTTTACTTATAATTACACAGAAAAACTAGGGGTTAAATTGAGACGATGATGCATTTCTTCAACTGTCCATTTCTCATCGTCAGGACAGCTCATTTTCTTCGTCCGAGGATGCTGCCTCCATCTTTTCCTCATCTTTATCACCATCGTCATTCATTTCACCTTCGTCTGGGACAAGGGAGTCGGGTAGCTGAGGGCCATCAAACCATACAGGTACATACGACCCGTCTTCGAACTCCCATCCATCGCTTTTCTTCGGGTGCTGAACAATCTCCTGTCTATTGGCCTTTGACCACATCTTGGCAACAAACGATGCTCTCTGAATGTGAGTGATAACTTCTGCCTCACAAGGTGGTATCAAACTTCGATCCAGGCCTTTCAGTTTTGCTAATGGGTTTTGGCCTGTAGCTTTCCTTCCCGAGTGACACTGATATTGCTGAAATATCAATGAATCTGCGGCTATTCTTAGCAACCGTGCCTACATCCATCAACAGTTTGGCACGAAGAGGCGGACACCAAAATCATCATCCATGCCAATGCTGCTGACACAACTGAAGGGAACATTGTTGTACGAGCCTCAGACGCAGATATAGCTGTGATCTTGATCTTGGGGGTCACTACAATGCCCGATTTAAAGTGTTCTTAAGTTGTCATATTCAGCATGGAGATACTTAAGAAAGGCTTGGATGCTGTCAAGATGTCTCGGTGTCATTCATTATGGCAGTCATTATTTGGTGTCTCTTCGTCATAAATTAAGTATGAAACATTTAGATTGATATAACTAGTGGTATTTTTTAATGCATATAAAATCATTGAAAAAACGATTTACGGTACCTGAAAAATTCAGGAAATATTGGCATAATTTAGTGAGAAAATTGTAAAGGTATATAGATATATATATATATATATATATATATATATATATATATATAAACGCTGTTATCAGTTTTATTTTAATTGGATATATTATACTGTAAATGTGAAATATGTTTTAGAACATACTCTAAGTTTCTAATTAGGCTATATAGTCACCTTGCAAATTTAAAGACAAGTGCATTACCAGATGTTTATTTATTCATAAAATTGTCACATATTTCAGAATGGATCATCTGCAACATCTGTAACATCTTGTTGCTTTGCAAAGAGGAGCCACAGTAGAAAGATATGTGGTACGTGATAGGATGAATCCTTTTCAATCCTACAGCAATTAAGAATTCGTAGCAAGATACAGGTGACTAAAGAGTGTCACTGAACTGCTTGAGACCATCAGACACCGTCTAGCAGTAGTTCAGTAGTTAATATAGAACATAAATTTTTATCAAAATGTTCAACAATTCTAGTTCGTAAAATACACTTAAAAACACTTATCTATAAGTGTATAAATTAATATTTCTCTTCTTGCACTTGCAAGATGTATATACCAAATTTTATACATATGTATATCATATAATGATACCTATTTTATTTCACAAGTACCCCGATCCCACCTCATCTTCAGCTGACCATAGCTCTGAGATACATGGCAACTGGCAATTTTCAGCTGAGCATGGCTTATTGTTCAGATGTGTCCCAGTCCAGCGTCAGTAGATGTGTCTTTGCTATTGCAGCTAGTATAGCAGAATTGGCACCAAGGCACATCAAGCTCCCAGAGCCAATCAATGAAGAAACCATCATGAACCAATATTCTGTGATTGCTGGGATGCCAAGGTGTAATTGGGTGTGTTGATGGAACACATTCCAATTAGGAGTCCTGGTGGAGTAGATGCTGAATTGTATCGATGCCGCAAGGGATTCTTCTCTTTGAATGTGATGGGTGTCTGTGATGCTTCCCTAGAATTAGTAAATGATATTGCAAACAGGCCTGGTAGTGCCCATGATGCTGCGATCAGGCATTTACAAAGGCTTTCTTTTGGGGGACAGTGGATATCCTTGTAGGTCCTACATTCTGACTTCGTTTGGTAATCCTAGTACTGACAAGCAGAGTAAGTATAATTCCTCCCATGTCAGGACTAAGAATACAATAGAGAGAGCATATGGTGTGCTTAATGGAGATTTGCTGTCCTATCTATACCAATGAGGACTAAGTTGAACACAAGCAAAAAAATCATTATGGCTTGTGCAGTTTTGCACATTATAAAATTCCTTATAAAATTCCATTAGATCTACCAGATGTCCAACTTGATCCTCAAGATGCCCCTGGTATCAGAGCCCAGGGTGTGCCGGAAGACAATTTTGTATATTTTTTTCCTTCTGAGATTTAGATATATTGTTTTTGTTTTTGTTTTTCTACCTAGGAAAATATTAACTGTCAATATATATATTTTTGAGCAAAGATATTTATTGATTGTATATAAAAATAATGAAGAAAAAGTATATTTTTATTCTTGATATGGATTGTGACGCTGGGCCAGTGGAAGGCCATTTGGTTTCTGAAGCGACACAAAGTTTTTTCCTTACTTTTAGTTCTAGTCAGTGCTAGTCTCTAGTGATAACGGATTTTTCATATTATGGAGAATTATTGGGTATATTATTTCATAAGGATTATATTTTTAATTATTAATATGCTATTTTGAGGTTCATGTTTTGTTTGCCTTGAATTACAACTTAAAATGTGTTTTGGCCTTTGCTCTATGATTCCTTATAATGATTAATAAATAAACGTGTGAAATGTGAATGTTTTAGTAGATTTTGTAAATTATATGTAAAGTAATTCTACTGCTTCTGAGATTAATTGATACATTTATTATTATTTCTGTTACGTATAATGCATTTATAGAAGCACTGTGAAATATACATATGCGTGGTAAGAATTTACAATATCTGTTTTGCTGTTTGTGAATAAAACATATAATCTGCAAAACATATTTATTATTCTTAATACATTATTAAACTTCTTTGGTAGTTCATAGGAAAACATTATCAATGTGATTACTTCTAACAAAAATAGCATTTATCTTTTATCATAAAAACCTTAATTTTTTCTTTTAACACACATTTCTTACTATCACAGACGCAAGAAAACATTTACATTTACAATTATCTTTTTTTTTCCCCTTTTCCACAAAATAAATCCTCTTTTTCCCTTTCACAAAAAAAAACAAACACCAAAAATGATTATATAATCAAATAATTGTTTTTTGTCACAAAAAAAGAAAAGATGATTTTTCCTTTCTGGTAATTCCATGTGAAATCAACCACTGATAAAATCTCTACAACACAGCTTTTACAGATATATTCAAAATTAGGGGTTTTAAAACTTACAGTATTTCAGGGTTTTATGCAGCCTCCTATAAGGGAAAACGGTAGTATTTTCATTTATAATTACCCCAGAAAGGCCAGTAAGGGCTCATTTTGAAGCTCTCTTTGAGATATGGGCCAGCGATAGGGAAAGTATGTTATGGAATATACTTGAAACACAAAAAACAAAACAAAAACAAAAAATCCATTTATCCCTGAGAATCACCCCCCCCCTCCCCCCCTCCAGCCTATTTCTTGTGCCAATCAGTTGTTTAATCAAATTATTCAGGGTAGAAAAAACAGAGTGGAACTTCTAAGAGTTTTAAAAGAAGCTAAGAATCTTTTTAATGGGTCATTCCATATGAATTCAAGAGGGGTTTGATAGCAATATTAAATCATAGCTTAGGATTTTGTTTACATTTGGTAATTATATTCTTCTTGATGTGGAAGACTCAAATTCCAAATTTCAAGCCAATTACGGTTTTGAGAACAAAATTATGCTGTGAAATTAATAGTATTTAGGTCTTTCGCGCAGCCCCTGGAAGGAAACATTGTAGTATTTTCTTTTATAATAACTCATTTTGAAGCTCTCTTTGAGATATGTCCAGTGATGCATTTGAACCAGTGTCAGGGAAAGTATGTTATTAAGTACATTTCATGACATGCTTTCCCTAGCACTGATCCAAATGCATTTGGACATATCTCAGAGATAGCTTCAAAATGAGCCCTCACAGGCCTTTTCAGGGTTATGAAAGAAAACACTACTCTTCCTTTCAGGGGGCTGTGCGAAACCCCATAATTTTGTCCCCAAAAGCCTAATTGGCTAGAAATTTGGAATTTGGGTCTTCCACATCAAGAATATTTATACCAAACAAAATCCTAAGCTATGAGGTAATCTAACTCAATCCCAATAAAGAGATTCATAGCTTCAAAACCCTTTGAGGTTCGACTCTGATTTTTCTAACCTGAATAGTTTGATTAAACAACTGAATGGCACAAGAAACAGTTTAGGGGGGGGGGGTTACTAATTCTCAGGGATAAATGGAGAAAAGGTTTGTTTTTCAAGTATATTTCATAACATACTTTCCCTAGCACTGGTCCAAATCCATTATTGGTTATATCTCAGAGCTGCAAAATAAGCCCTCCCTGGCCTTCCTTAGGTTATTATAAAAGAAATTTCATTTTTTTTTTTTTTTTTGAGGGGGGTGTGCGAAACTGAAATAATTTTCAAAACCCATAATTCTGTCCCCAAAAGCCTAATTGATTTGAAACAGAATTTGGGTCTTCAACATCAAGAAAATATGTACCAAATTTAAACAAAATCCTAGAATATGATGTAATATTACCCTTTTAATTCAAAGAACTTATCCCAAGAAAATAAGTAATTTTTCTTGTATCCAAAAACGAAAGAAAAAATACAAATAAATAAAATGATAAAACAATAATAATGGTAATAATAAATAAACTCAAACGCGACATATTGTGCTGTCGCCTAATTGACTCAGAAATCATCTTAAATGCTTCAGCCATGCTTGTATATTCCTCGTGACCTGCATCGAAAAGGCGTACAAGCCTACCGGACAATGCTTCAATGTGTTGGTCAGCATTGTCCAACAGCTGGTTTGTCCTTGCATATGGCTGCATTTGGGCCTGGTGTTGTTCCTGCAATCTCCTCTCATTTTAAGGAAGCTGTCCTGTCTCTCCTGGGCCTTTTCAAATACATCTTCCTGTACTGTCCTCTTCCTCTTCTTTGGAGGTTCCTGGACTGGAGTCTCAACAATACAGGGTGAAGGGGTGGTGAAAGGTGAAGGAGGTGTTGTCGGAACTGGTGAAGGGGAAGGAGTAGAAGGAATGGGAGGTGTTGGGGGGACTATGGAAGGTGTAGATGGGAGTTATGCAGAAGGGAGACGGGGAAAACTAAGGAAGGAGGAAGGTTTGGAGTTGAATGGGTTAGTGGAGGTAGTTAGGAAAAAGGATTAAGGGAAGGGTCTGGGACAGGAGTGAAGGGAGAAGTGGATGGAGCAGGGACCTTGGATGTGCTTGGCTGTTGTAGATCTATAAAATCTGTAATGAATGAAAAAAAAAAAGTTCATTTAAAAAGTACAATTACAATCACAAATGGCTTTTAACGATTGCCAAGTTAATCTTTTGAAATCATGGCTAACTTTAAGCACTTTATTACTGTTACATGGATTTTCTTTAGCAAATCTGTAAAGATAATTTAGGGAAAACTTTAATATGAACTAATCTTAAGTTATCCTTAACTTTATGGAATATATAGCTTATGCTCATGTGAACTGATGTTACACTTTAAAATTATGACTGTACCTACCTATGGACACACTGGCAATTGGATCACCGTCCTCATCAACAGGGTCATCGGCTCATCGTTCATGGCCAGCTCATGACCCATGATTAAGGCAGCAGCAGACATTGCCTCAGTCATGCTTAGACTATGTGGTGGACCTCCACCAATAGCACTTCTCTTCGGCTTTGCCTGCTCCTATATCACTCTGTAGATAATTGCAGAAGTTACAGTTTTCGAAAGTCAACTCAGTGTACATAAAACCATACTTACAGTTAGTTGCTTTTCAGAGAAAATATTTCATTACTTAACACATACATAAAACTTATAAATCATTGCACTGTTAAAGGTACGCAAAGCCAGGGCATTGACGTTTAATGTAAAATATAACACATGTAAACATGAAACACAGAACAAACAATATTTGTGGTAAATATCTGGTAAAGGATTCAAATTTAAAAATAAATTTGTTTCTCTTTATAGTGAAAGCTGCATTTACAACTATTTTCAAAATCTTTGGATGTAAAACTAGCCTGTGACCCCATCAACCCCACCTGGGATACATTCTTGGCAGACTCAAATATATACAGCGAAGATAGAGCTGAATAAGCAAATATTGAGGAAAAAGGTAAACAGTGCTGTCAGACCCCGCAATAAACAAATATCAAAATAATGAATCATACTGATCAAATTTTGAACAAAAAAAGAAAGGAGAGCTAATTATGATTTGTAATTTATAACACAGTTGTTATATAAAAATTCATAATAGTGCATTGGAATGGCTATTAGTCAAATAATAACAAGTGCCAAAACATTAGGAAAAACATTATTGGCCTAAAATTGAAATCTGTCAGTGTAGGGGGATGGATGTCAGCTGTCATACATAGTAAAATTGTGCAAAACTAACAATATTTAATCAACACACGTTTCCCATTACATAACCTTCTTAGATCTTTTTCATATCTACTGCGAATGGAATGACGACAAATATGTTCGTATGACATAAATGGTTAGATGGCTCTTATGGCATGAAATACAAGTTCATTTGATTGACACAATGCTATTGACTGATTTGTTTATTTCTTTGTCTGACTGCTACCAATTCAATTTATATTTGGGCTCAGAGAAAGGTAAATCCAATTTATTATTTCTTTTAACTCCCATCTTTAATATTAATTTATATAATTTAGCTGTTCGCGACAAGAATGCACGAATAGGGGTGGTTTCATAATTTAGAAGACAGTTACCAAGTAGATTTTTTTTTTTTTTTTCATTGACAGTCTCAGGATATATGATTAACCCTCCTAAAAGTACTGTTTTGGAATTCTTATCAAATTGACGCCTAATTTCCACGGACTCGTTATTCCCGATATTCTCCCTGTAAATAAACATACAACACCATTTACTCAGAGAATGAATAATAATCATGCCAGATTCAACATGAACTTATATGATTTACAAACATTTCAGTTATAGCAATGACATTTAACATTTCACACTCTTTTCTCTGCAACCCCAGGATGACATATTCTCCCCTATATTTAAAAATGTTGCATTGTGTAGTAATGATTTTTAAAAATAAAGAGTCGTAAATAGAACTTACCTTCGCTTAATGTGGTCCCATGACCGCTTGAGCTGCTGTGCTCCACGAGGGTCACATCCTGGGTTTCTTGCACGAAACTCAACAGCAATTTCATCCCAAATCTTCTTTTTTCTATTCAGAAACTTGGGATCCTGGCTCTTGCACTGAACCACGTCAGATCTCTTGGTGACGAGACTCGCCAGGCAAAGCTGTTCCCTTTCAGAGAGAGGAATGGCACGGTCTAACTTCATAGCGTCCATGCTTGTTTACGTTAAACAGCTTATGCGCGGCATACCAACCTTGCGCGCAATCGCAGCAATCGGAATGTTGGTATGCCCGGTAAATGATGCGATCGCCGTCACAAACTCCCGCCCTTCGCAGTGTTTGTGGGTAGGCACCATCGAGCTTATACGACGTTTGTAAAAGGTCGTCGTATAAGGGCGTAAATGATAAACTCAGCTGGAGCAGCCATATCATGGTGAAAATATTCAGGGATTTTAAGCCTTGCAAGTAGTTCCCTCACAGGCCATTGGATATCCCTCTTAGCTCATCCGCCGTGTCTTACTGTCTGGGCTCCCATCATGGCTCCGAAACTTTCTAGCAGTAAGGGATGATGGCTCCCCAATGCAACTCGCTGAAGCTGCACAACGAATATAGAACTCCCGGAATGGTATTCAACATGAGACCACACTTTCATGCCAAATGTCCATGGTCGATCCTGGTGATCATTTCCCTGAGCGTTCACCTAGATCACGAGATGTTTATGCTTATCCTGTAGCTGAAGGATCATCACAACTTCTTCCAGAGTACCGTTACTGGTGTGAGCACCATAAGAGTGTTACACACATCACTTCTGAGTGTTGAGCTGCTGCTGCTGCTTTATCAAGAAACAACCAGCCCAGAAGTTTGATATACTTCTGATGTCGACGTCCAGGACACCTAGCTAAAGATTGTCCCTTTCCAACCCGCCAGGATGATTGAGCTCCCAACCTCTCTGGCGGAGCTGCAGCCAGGAGCAATAATAACTGGAATGCTGACTCACACTTCAATGTCAGTGACAGTAGTGAATGCCACTGGACCATCAGGACGGCCTCTCATGGCACTCGGAGTTAATGACCAGACTGCTGTGTTTTCTGGATACTGGATCTGAGGCCACCTTGATTAAACCTAGCATATTAAGACGACTTGATTCTCAGAATCTTCGATGCATCAGATCTACCAAATTGCTGTGGGGTGTGACAGGACAACCACTGACAACCACATCAGAAGTGACCATGTATTTCCACATAGGTAATCTATTCCACACCAAGTTACTGTAGTGAATGTCACCTATCCTGGGGATGGATTTTCTTCGGAGATTGGACTTCTCCCTCACGCATGATCCCAACCCCACCAGTGGTCTTTCTTTCCCTAGAAGGAAGGCAATTCTCAATTGTGTACACAGATACCGAGTCCTCATGTTCGTGTCATCTCTACCATAGCTTCAAACCCAGAAACACCAGCTGGGTTCTGTACAGATGTTTCCAACACAGGACCACAAGCTTGCAACTGGGATTGCTGCTCGCTTCACTTCTCATACAAATGTTCCTCCACATACTGGGTGCTTCCTGGATGGCCGAATCGCCTGAGATGGTGATGTGATTGTGACCCCTACGACAACTGAAAACCTTCCTCATTCAGTGACAACGGTCAAAGATCGCTGCTGTTTAGTGTGGAGAGTAAACCCTACCCCTAAAACCCTGAGAATCCATGGGGGAACACGGTTAGGCACTGTAGCATCAGTGGAAGCTCATTTCACAGCCAAAAGCCAACCTCCACTCAGAGCAAAGCAAGGCAGTCTTTGCCAGGTCAGATGTATGCAGACTTCGGAAGTGACAAGGACACTGAATCTGAGTGGAAGGAAGAGGATTTTATTTGGAAGGATTTAGCCGATGCCGGTCTCTATGAAGACTTTGAAGACAGTGATGCTGAGCTCGAGCAGGCAGAGCTACCGCCCTCACTTGCCGTTGCTGCTTGTGAAGCAGCTGAACATCTGTCATTTACACTAATATGGCTGATACGTCATTAGCAGAATTTCCCTCAGAATGTGTATCCATGGACTTAATTGATTTTGGCCCATCCATTCCAGTTTGCTGGGCCCTGTTGATTCTGGATCAGCACTCCCGT
>NW_020869091.1:686883-691883 GCF_003789085.1 Penaeus vannamei | reverse complement strand
CAAGAATGCAATATCCATGGCAGAAAGCAACAGCCTCGTCCTTTGGCATCAGAGGGACTCGTTGGATGGACACGTCAGAAGCCTGTACTGTGTCTCCTGCCTCTGGTTCCCGTCACTTAACAGGGCGGATGGCTGGCTTGTCATCGGCTAGAGAGAATTTCATTGTGAATGGCGCTTTCGTCTTCTTTTTCTTTTACATTTTGTTTTTTTTTTTTTTCCTTGTTTTTCATCTTCTTTTAATATTTTTCTTCTTTTTTTCTCTTTTTTCTTTTTTTCTCCTCCTCCTTCTTCGCCTTATTCTTCTTTTTTCTCCTTCCTCTCTTTCTCATTCGTCTTCCTCTTCTTCTACTTCCTCTTTCTTTTCTTTCTTTCGTCTTCCTCCTCCTCCTCTTTTCTTCCTTTCTTCTTTTCTTCTTTCTTCTTTTTCTCCTCCTCCTCCTCTTCCTCTCCTTTTCCTCCTCCCTTCCTCCTCCTCCTCTTCCTTCCCTCCTTCCCTTCCTCCTCCTCCTCTTCCTTTTCCTCCCTCCCTTCCTACTCCTCCTCCTTCCTCAGACTGTTGCCAAATGTCGGCTCGCCTTCCGCCAGAGACCGCTCAATCCATCCCCCTATTCAGACTTGCTTTCGCTTGCTTGTGCTTGCCCTCACCTCGTCTTCTTCTAGCTTGTTGCTTCCTCTTTTCCCCCATTTATTTTCGCCTTCATCTCCTTCCTCTCTGGCGACGCAATAATGAATTCCAGGAAGATCTCTTCTCTTTGGAAATTTCTTTCGCGTATTTTCATTTCTCATTTATATATATATATATATATATATATATATATATATATATATATATATATATATATATATATATATATATATATATATATACAGCAAAAATAAGAAATAATATTAGTTTCCTGACTTTACAAAAATGGATTTTATACATAGTGTACATATATAAATATATATATATATAATATATATATATATATATATATATATATATATATATATATATATATATATATATATATACAGCAAAAACAAGAAATGATATTAGTTTCTTGACTTTACAAAAATGGATTTTATACATAGTATATATATATATATATATATATATATATATATATTATATATATATATATATATATATATATATATATATATATATATATATATATATATATATATATATATATATATATATATATATATATATATATATATATATATATATATATATATATATATATATATATATATATTCACATTTATCTATTCATTTATATAAACGTATTTTTATGCAAACATGTATTTATTCATGTGTGTGTTTTCGCACTCTTGTTTTCATCTACGTTTGCGCGCATGCATACACGTTCACCCTATTAAACCCACCACATCTGGCCTCCATAACAAACGGATACAACAAGAACTATCCCACTGAAACCAACCCTAAATAAATCCAATATGAAGCGTGGCGACCTGTCTTTCAGAAATAACTGAAGGGAATTCGAGGTCCAAAATTGGGCAAAGGTACCATGACACGCCAGTCTGAACGGGAAGCCTCGACCGTAGGAAAAGGAGCAAGCAAGCGAGCCTGTCTGATGTTCAGCGAAGTGGATGCTGGCAGATATTTCCGTAGAAAAGAAGTCAAAGGGAAGGAGAGAGAGAAGGGGGGGGGGAGAGGGACGGAAGGGGGGCTGAATAATCAGAAAAATACTTGTCTAAGGGCGAGAGGGAAGAAAATGGGGGAGGAGGAGGGGGGTAGGGGATGGTTAGAGAGAGGGAGGGAAAGAAAGATAGGGGAAGAGAGGGTGGATGGAAAGGAATAGAGAATCAAAGTCAAACACTTTATTCCGTAAATCAAAATACAATGGTTATTCTATACATAAATATATCTATATTTAGAATATATTATTTAAAAGGTTTTTTTTTAGGCTGGTAATGTCTCTTATATTATCTGGTAGCATATTCCATATCTTGGGTCTACGTATTTGCAATTGTCGTGCTCATGTGTCAGTAGTCGATCTCGCAACATAAAGAGAATTTACCTGACGGGTTTGGACATCTAACAATATGAGCAAATTTTCATGAATTTTGTCTATGCTATTATAAATTTCATCAGGAATCTGACGTAATGCTGTTTCAGTAGGTAACTTATTTCGAAAACCAAGTTGCGTTTTAGATATTAGGATACTGGCCTCCAGGAACCTTATCAGATTATTTGCTTCAATTTCATTTAAGAATTTTGAATAGTGTAGGCAGTACGGTTATAGGCGTATTCATATCGGCTATATTCCCCAACTTAAAAGCTGGTGTTACTACAAAGTGGGAAGACACCAGTGACCAGAGAATTGTTATTAATGTTCGTCAAATAATTTACAGTCACGGGTAGACTCTAATGGAGCAGGCTGCCCCTATAACATTTGTTTCACGAAGGTTTTTTTCTCAATAGGATAATAGTTTCTGAAGCCACTGGTTGTAGTCTGAAGACATCAGCTTTGAGCCTTGCCCGATCTGTGTTTTGTGATAATGTAAAAGCAGTGGTTCATTCATGAGTTAGTTTTCAATTTTTGAATAGAAGTCGTTAAAATGCTCAGTGCTTTGTGTAGGACTTGCACAATCACTAGTGAGGTGTTTGTTGTGAGGAATTAGTGTTTCAGCAGGTTTCCATGTTTTATCACAGTTGCTTTCATATTCTGTGAAGTTATTTCTGTAATAATTTCTTTTTGCACATTGAAAAAATGTCTACTTTTTCTTTTTATTTTTTACTTTATAATCTGCCTGAAGGGCGACTTCACTTCAGTTACTTTTAAGAGTTTAGTTGGCATTATTTCTGTCGCTAATGCCTCTCTTGATGTCACTTATCCATGGAGCAGTCTGACGGTTCGATGAAATATCTAACAGAGGCATTTCTTTAGACAAGATAAATTCGCAGAATGATTGAGGGTCAGAAGGCGTCATCTTTGCCAGTAAATTAGAGACGGGATGCGTCGCGGGTTTGATGCCGGACGTTTCGAGTTCATGACGTCATCGTTTGTAGAGGCGGAGCCTATCTGGTTGAGAACAGGCTCGGCCCTTTCTTTTGCACACGCATGGAAGTGTTTCGTTCCCAGGGCTCTACACTGAGAGTTGGGGCTAGCACTGCACTGGCAGTTAGAATAAATTATCTTTTAATTCATACAGGAAGTACTTTGTTAACCGGGCGACAGTCACCAGTGCATATTGTACTCTTGTACCTTTTATATCTATTTGCAACAATACTTCAAGGAAAATACAATTTACAAGCACAAAGTGAAAACATGTAAATCTGCATGATTGCCAGTCGTAAATACTGCGTCCTGAAAGGAATCCGTTGATTTCAGCATCGTGTATATAAGGCTTGTTACTTTCATGAAAATAAAAGCTTTCTTATGTTGTATATACCTTATATAAAGTAAAACTCAAAGGAATTATAGTTTCAGATTACATGCGAATATAATTTTGGCTGTAGTTCATTATAAATTGAGTATTTATTGTATGATTGCATTCAGACATTGCTCGAAATCACTGATTCCGCCGAGCAGCGATGTGTGATGAAAACATATTTCTTTTTATCAAGAGTCGAAATGCCTTGCATACAATTACTTGATATATTTGGGTAATTGTATTGCTCTTGCTATATTTCATTGTAACAGGCATTTATTGAATGCAGGCGGGGGAAAGTGAAAATATGCGGAGAATAAATATAAAGAAATGTGAGTGATGAATAGAGAGATACAGAGCCTTGCAATGGTTCCTCTTTGTTCATAAGCAGTGACAGTGTACAGTAATGCAAAATAACTAAAATTAATGTCAAGTTCATCGGTAGGGGAATTATAAAATAAGATTAAATCAGTTGCCTACATCATTAGAAATATAGGTACACGGTTAGATTTTACATTTAAATGTTTGATGTCTCTGACAATTCAAAACATACTCCTATAATTTCATTTTGTAAGTAATCAGGTTGGAGGTCTTTCTAATATTTTGTGGTAAGTTAATCCAGATATTGGATCCTCGGACCTGTTTCCGTGTATGACCTCCTGATGTGCAGAGAGTTAATATGTCTGGTTTGAATGCCAGTTTTGTTCCCAATTATTTGTAGGGGCATAAACCAATAAGGATAGTCACCCTATATGAATTTATGAATGGATATGCCTATGTCGTAATGACATTTTGGTTGAACGTTTAACCAGTTTTGTATAGGGGTTATGTAGTCATGTTCATTTGTATTTCCGAGAGAAAGATTAGGAGTTAGTAAGTGAATGAAAGAGAGAGGGAGAAGGAGACAGAAGGGGTTGTGCAATCCTTTTTATTCATACCACCGAGAGAGAGAGAGATTGAAAGTCGTTCGATTACATACATGGTCTGTATGTGATTCCCACAGCGCCGTTGGTAGATTGAGGTGTAAGACAGTTTCACAGCACCTCAGTGCCTGATAGCGGCGTACCCGCTGGCCAATCAGCAATCTGTGACGTCACTCCCAAAACTCTGACGTCCCATGTTTGGGAGAAATATGACGCCCATAGTTTTTGAAATCGCGAAAAGTTTTTATTACTGGTGATCGCTTTGTTTTCTTAATATTTATCATCATCGTGATGAGGTCATGATCAGCAGCATGGCACGGGATGAAATCGAATAAAGAAAGGTCTGATTTTTAAATTATAACATCTAATAGAGAGGATGTAATGATGTACGTAACCCACCATCTTTTACGGCAGTATTGTAAACTGTTGTAGCAGATATCCTATTTGAATTCAGGGCATCTCGTACACATATACATACTTCTCCTTCACGTCCTGCATCACATTTATAAACTATAGAATTTGGAATATTGTTGAAAATACTAACCATTTCCTGGTGGATCCATATTTTCACTTACGCATTTTGATTTCTTCAAGATGTCCGAGGAGAGATTGTGCGTCTATGTTCTTACTTTATGACATTTTATGACATTATCTAGTCATTGGTATCGTTGACGGCGTTGCCAGCTCAAACAT
>NW_020869091.1:679383-681883 GCF_003789085.1 Penaeus vannamei | reverse complement strand
AGTCATCAATTCATTAGTCATTTTGACAAACTTTATTATCCGAAAATGTGGTAAAAGAGGAAAATGGATGCCATTTATTTGTTCGCGGTCAGACCTTTTGCAGTCCTGGGCAAATGATAAATTATATTGGGGTTATTTCGAAGGTCTGTGACCTCAGCTGAGCTTTCAAAGGCTTTTGATTAACTCTCTCTCTCTCTCTCTCTCTCTCTCTTTATCTCTCCCTCTTTCTTTCTGTTTCTCTATCTATATATCTATCTCTCACTCACACACAGTCTCTCTCTCTCCATGTTTCTGTCTCTGTATCCCTTTCACTGTCTCTGCCCCCCCTCCCCTCTCTCTCTCTCTCCATGTCTCTGTCTCTTCCTCTCCCTCCCCTCCCCCCCTCTCTCTCTTTCACACACACACACACACACACACACACACACACACACACACACACACACACACTTATTTCCTGGCTCTTTCTATCTCTCTCTCTCTCTCTCTCTCTCTTTCACACACAAACATAAATAAACACTTACTCTCTTGCTCTCGTTCGCGTGTGTGCTTGTTAAGTTACGTGTTTATCAGAAAATAAAACAATATGAATGGAATATATCAGTCCAACTCTGTTTCGTTACACAGCATTTAATACACATTTTACTGCAATGAATTTGTTCTTTTATCTAAGTATTGATGGTTGCCTTGACGTCCCTCACTGATCTTGCCTGAGCTACAACTGTGGTCTCCCCCAAGGTGCTCCTCAGTTGGCTGTATAATTTTTGAGACTGCGGAGAGCAATAAACAGGTCTATAGCTTTCTGGCAAGGTCCGCTTTTTTTTTCTTATGAATGGCCACTACTCTGGCACGTTTCCAGACACTGGGCCATTTCGTGCATGAGAAAAAGCTTTGGAAGAGGAAAAGCAAGAGGTGTAACCAGCTGGTCGGTAAAATATTTTGAGTGTGCGAGGATTAATGTTGGCTGGACCTGTTGCCTTATTGTCATCCAGAGGCAATATTATTTACCGCAGCCTGGCTGGTTTTATATGCATGTTTGAGAGGCAGTGATTGGTTTAAAATGGTGTGTCTGGTGTGAGCGGTTCTGGGTGAAATGCATTTATTTTCCCTGAGAACTATAATGTTCTGCTAGTTAAGAGGTTGAGAAGATGTGGTCTAAAGAGAGGCCTTTCTGCTCATTTAATCTTCAACAAGACTTTGAATCAGGTTTTCGGTCAATCAGTTTCTCCTCAATATGATTCTGCCATCGAATGATAGCCCGCTACTAAAAGTATGAAATGACAACCTCCTCAGCATTTTTTGTTGTTCCGGGCTAGATGGCGTTTATATTATTACCAGGCTCTGCTTTTGGCGTCAACTGCGTCTCTAGAATTACGTCCATTCCAGGGTCGATCTCCAGGTATTGATATTTACATTCTTTACGCATAATGACTAAATATGAAAATACTGCCATACATCATCATTAGATCGCTGAATTATTTGTCCACCAAGTAAATAATTTAGATCGCTAACTAGACTTGTTTGCTGTTTGTTATTTGTCTGGTCCAATAGAAATGGAAATGATTTGCTGCCTTGCTGTTGTGGGCGGTAACAAGCAAGGCGTACTGCATCATTTTTGTTTGTCCATTCCATAGAATCATTACCAAGTGTTCAGGTATGTCTTCAGGTTGCTGCTAGGTATAGTCACCGATTTGCCCGATGTTTGGGATATCTGTCATTCGCGGTAACGTGGTTGAGTAAACCACGTACATTAGCAGACAATATGTTGAGTTGCTGGTAATACTGCATGACATAACTCTAACTGATTGTGATCCGAAAAAGTGCAGTGGATACGCTTGGGGAGGAGCAAGAATCCAAGCGATTGAGTTGCTCGGCTTGGGTGGTGTGCCATGAGATATATTTCTGTAACTACCGTGCCCGGAACTACCATAAGACACATACACACCGAGTAAAAGACTATTTATAACATCGTGTGCTTCGGTGCTTTCATAGGTTCCGAGATGTTCTGCTCAATGGCTTTATTATCCATGCATTCCACTAGTTCAGAGAATCAAGAGAATTCTCTTAAAGTTGAGGCATTCCAACACACACACACACACACACACACACACACACACACACACACACACACACACACACACACACACACACACACACACACACACACACACACTCATCACTGCGCTGGCAAGTGCAAAAATGGCCCCAAACCCAAAAACTCAACCGTTTGCCAAAAACGAAGTAATAATATGGAAAAATTGGCCATTTTCGCGTTTTTCCCACACCCATAAGTCGACTCTAAAACATAATCACGTGATGTCCTTTGGTTTATTGGGACTTTAGCATGATATAAAGAAGTGTGTCAAGTGAAAACTTAACCGGCAAATGGTTTGTAAATTAGAGCACTGACTTGTTTTGCAATAATTTAGACCAATGCCGAGGGGGTAGAGGGGGAAAGATCGTTTGACCTAACACAACTTCGAAAAAAAAGAAAAAGAAAAGA
>NW_020869091.1:664383-669383 GCF_003789085.1 Penaeus vannamei | reverse complement strand
AACAATGGATGTCAAGTTATACGTCGATTCGTCAGCTTCGTGAGTGTATCCTTGCTAATGATGGGTGCATCATCAAAGCCATAGTTTATTGAAAACATCGTGAAAGTGCAGAAAAAATTAACTGGTAGGAAGGATTCTGTCAGAAGTGACACACGCTTTAACTTTGTCTTTATGCTTTGACGTTCTTGGGGTCAGTTGTTACATGTAATGTTTTGCACAATGTATATAACGTTAAAGATGGGACATCGAAGCCTCTACATCTGTTAGCATTTATCACATGTGTTTATACTTTTGATAATTATATATATATATATATATATATATATATATATATATATATATATATATATATATAAATATATATATATATATATATATATATATATATATATATATATATATATATATATATATATATATATAACTTAAATGAAACATACAAGAGTGACTGTCACGTCCCACCTGGTTTGTGCTGGTTCCCAATTTTTTCTTTCTTTCTTTCTTTTTTTAAGAGTGTCTCCAAATTCCTTTCTTTCAAGTATTTTCAGTGTTATCCTATTTTGTCTGAATATATCTAGTTATACAAAAACAAATATAAATAACAGTAAAAATTTGATTATATAAATTTATGTGCCAAATGTAGTTTTTTATATTAGGAAGCTCATCGCTAATGATGATGATAATAATAATGAATATAATGATGATTGTTATATATTTTCAAAATTTCCATCATCATCATTATTATTAAGTTTAACATCAACAGAAACGAAATTTTCTGTTTCACCTACTGTTTTCATCGACATATTCGAGAATGGAGCAATACCTTCAGACGACAAAATCTGTTTGCGTCGCTGTGTTTTCCTCTTCCTCCCTATCAAGAGACGGAATAACCACTGCTCTATATCATTTTATGTGTGTTGTCGCATAATAAGGCCACATGTAGCCGTGAAGAAAGCATTAAGATCATTTTTATGAGGCTCCTTATGAGGGGGATAGCTTTGTTCTGACCCGGTTTGCCTTTGCATGCCCCGAGTTTATGACCACAAGACAAGTCTGTTGAACATTAGGTGAAAAAATAAACTACTGTGGGTTGCTCTGTGCGACAAGATATGATCGCGGGTTTCTTTCTCGGTGCAAATAGCGAGGGAGAAAGGGAGAGAAAAAAAGGTGGAGGACATTGTCGTCGTCAAAGGGTTTGTGTGTATTACGGAAACGGCTTATACATTGATACTCTCTCTCTCTCTCTCTCTCTCTCTCTCTCTCTCTCTCTCTCTCTCTCTCTCTCTCTCTCTCTCTCTCTCTCTCTCTTCTCTCTCTCTCTCTCTCTCTCTCTCTCTCTCTCTCTCTGCACCCACACACGTAAGTATTATTAGTAAGTGTTCAAGAACTGCAAAAGACGTTTTTCCAGCTTTCTAGGAAATACTAGATTTTTTTTTTTTTTAGATCTCAAACAGTACGAAAATCCAGATAGGAATAGTGAATACCTACAGATATCACCTACAAGTACCCACCATCCAAGGAAATAACTAACAGACCATACTCTCCGTGACACGGTAAGACGGTATGTATAACTTTAATTCTTCATAACATTCAAGCCAATTAAAAGTACAAAGATTAGCGAAGTTGATGGTACAGAGGAATGTACAAAAGCTGTACAAAAGTTTGTGCAATTAGTCATAATTTGGTCATCATGAAAGGTTTATCAGCAATTTAAGAGATAATGATAATGACTAAAAAAGAGCAACATTGATTTGAATTCTAACAAAAAAGACAAACCTAAAAACAAAAATTATAATAGTAATAATAATAATAATACACTGATGATTATAATAATAATAATAAATAAATAATAATAATAATAATAATAATAATAAATGATAATAATAATAATAATAATAATAAGATAATAATAATAATAATAAAAATAATTTTAATAACACTAATAATAATAATGACATTTATAATATTAACAACAAAAACAACAATAACAATGATAATAAGAACAATGTTTCCGAAACTTTATTCCGCTAACCACATACACACAACCACGAACACCAATACAAACGCAGTGTGAGATCAGGTTCAATATGACAGGAATTGGGAAAAGAATAATAGCAATCCGCGAATTGGATGACCACGCCCCTCTATGTGTATGTGTTGGGGGGGAAGGGGGGGGTCAGTACTTGTAAGTACTCAAAAGACGATACAAACTCGCGTCCGATTTCGATGTCAAAGAAGAAGTGAGGTAAGAATATGACCCAAGAATTTTGACTTCCGGCTTATACTTTCACCTTTGGCTGAGCGCAGAGAGAAGTGAGATATATACACACGATGGTGAGCCCGCACGTGTGCATAGTTATGAGGATATGTGCATACAAATACGGAAACAGATGTGTATGAAAATGATAATATGGGGGTGGTTATGGTGATTGTGATGATGATGATACTAATGGTGGTGGCTATGGTGATGATGAAGATGGTGGTGATGATGTGTAGTGGTGTGATGTGATAGTGAGGAGTAGTAAAACAATGTTATGTCTGTGAGTATTATCAAAATATAAAATGAATGAACAAGTGATTAAAAGCATTAACCAAAACTTCCTCATATGAGATCAGAATCAAGCCAATCTTGTTTGACCAATTAAAGGGATCCAATAGATAAAGTCCGGGTAGCAGTTTACAGCAACCTTTAGGCAGTTCAACTACGAAGCATTAACGCAAACTCCTAACACTAAATCTGCCAGGACCTTTAACATGCGCCTGCCATCACCACCAGCTGAGCACTAAAGTTTCGACCTCGGCTGACAGCGATTTATAGTTTCTGGATTAAAGTTCTTGAAAGTCCAATATTTCCACAGAATATAACTTTTGCGTCAACACTATTCTTTAAGTCCTGTGTCAAAATTACTAGTGGGGAAGTTACAAGAATATCTTTTGTGTTCTTTTGTCGTCTTGTTTTTTCGTTCTCGTGTGTGAGAATTTTTTTTTTCTTTTTTTTTCTCTCTCTCTCTGTCTCTCTCTCTCTCTCTATTTTCTTGCTGAGTGGTAGTTTCTTAAAGTTGATCTCAATGCCGTAGACACTGACTTGCACATTTTTCATCGGCTATGTCGGTTCATTGTTTTATTATTTGATTCATGCATATCTCCATGCATACGTAAACACATACAGACATATATACATACTTTAAAAAAAGTTCCATAAATACATAGATACATAAAAAAAACATACTTGTAAAAAAAAAAAAAAAAAAAAAAAAAAAACATAAATACATAGATACACAAAAAAAAGCATACATGCATGCATTACATACGTACGTACATTGCACATACATGTATATGTATTTTTTTATTGTAGTCATTATTGTTAATGTTGTTGTCCTTGTCATTTAGTTATTTTTATTATTATTATTATTATTATTATTATTATTATTATTATTATTATTATTGTTGTTGTTGTTGTTGTTGTTGTTGTTGTTGTTGTTGTTGTTGTTGTTATTTTTGTATCTTATCTTATCGTCACGAGTGCAGGCCTACATGTCTAAAACCAAGGCACATACAACCAGATACCTATACACCTCCATTTACCCTGATGAACCCCAAAATTAAATTAACATTCAATAGAGAATTCTGACTGCTGTTAATGAGAACGAACTCTTTATTATCGTTACTAAAAGAAGGGTATTTGGGTTTTCCTTCTGAGGATTTCTACAATAATAATTGAAATATACAAATAATTATGTATCTAGCTATATCTGATATTCATTCTCATTCTCATTGGCTAAACGCGTAACGTCACTAGTTCCGCTTAAGAATGATTCAGCTATGCAAAAAAAAAAACTTTATACACATACATACATACATGCATGCATACATATATATATGTATATATATATATATATATATATATATATATATATATATATATATATATATCGAATAAGAAACCAAAAAATAAACAGATAAAAAAAATATATACATTTGCAATTAGGCGGGGCTTCGCTTGGAAGTTGCCAACAAGGATTTTCATCAAGATGAAGTGCTTATACGCTATGTAAAAGTACCTTATCTAACACCACGGCCTGCCATATCCACGGTCCAAAAATACACCTGTTGGTAAATACTCCTCCTTTTCTCGTTCTCAATTACAGCGAAATTCCCGCGCTGGCATTTACTACACAACATTACCGTTCCCTATGGTAATCTCATTTTCTTCTACGATAACAGTCAGACGCTAAATACTTTGCCAACACTTACCGACCACCCGTTTTGGTTTTAACTCTAATGTAAATGTAACGTTACGTCCTAACGTTATTTTCTTTTGTTGTTTTATATATGAAGTGTTTTTGTTTCTGTTCATCTTTCTGGGGTTTAGAAGTTATTTTTTTGTATATCTGCATGGTTTCATTTAAAAATTCTACTGTTAGTGTAACCTTCATGATGTCTAGAAAAGCACTTATAAATATTTTTTTTCTACCACTGTACATGCGCCCTCTCTTCATGTCGGCAACGTGTCTTAGCACTTTATGGACCTTTCCATTTATAGGATCATTTGTGTGTGTGTATACATATACATACACACACACACACACACACACACACACACACACACACACACACACACACACACACACACACATATATATATATATATATATATATATATATATATATATATATATATATATATATATATATATATATATATACACGTATATACATACATACACGCAGACATACATATACTAGTGCATGATACCGCATGAGTTCAACAAAAAGACCAGACGAGGACCGAACGATTCGAAGATCTGTTGCCAGCTGCCGTTGAGTAGTTGTCAACAAAACTAAGACATGTAATTCCTATGCGCACCTTCTCCAGTACGGGGGATACCAATATCAGTACCAGCATTTAAACGGACCATAAGTCAAAATCTTATCTAACTACCTTAGAAAACCGAAATGGATATGACGTATAAAAAAAAAAACATTTAGGATTTTAGTTT
>NW_020869091.1:654383-659383 GCF_003789085.1 Penaeus vannamei | reverse complement strand
GATGATAATAATAATGCTACTGATAACAAGAATGATGATAATAATGATAAATATGATAATAATAATAATGATAATAATAAAATTTACCCTTTACGGGCAAGGTAATTTTTATGTCATTTTCAATAGGATCTAATGATGGTGGCCTAGTGTCACCAAAAAAATAGTAAGTTTGGTATAATTCTCTGTAAGCAATCAGCTGACGCACTCCCATACTTCAGTAACCTTCCAGAAGTCAGAGAGGATACATCGCGTCGCCCATCCCAAATTTCCCTGGCTCATTTTCTTCAGAATGTCGGTAAGGAAATGAAATGTTTGTAATGAGTATTTACGCAACAAACGTATATATCAAGATTTTCTTTTACAATGTTGGGAAATGTGTGAAAATTGCAAAGAAAAAGTGGGACACCATATTTATGCAATTGCCCAATCCATGGCGCAGGTGCATCACGGCCCAAGTGACCGAATTAGTTCACATGCCAGTCCATGAGATCAAGTTACAGTTTAATCAAAGCTTCTGAAAATAATTGTTTATGAGGCATACACACTTAGATTATGCTTGCACAATGTTATTACATTGAAATCATTTGAAATACTTGAAATAATAATAATAATAATTAAATATTATGCCGAAAAAATAATGATTAGTAAAACCAATGTTTTCTCCATCACCTCCCTCCCTCTCTGTGCTGTACTGGCGCAGCGGTAAGGTGCGTTCAATCCCACCCGGCCAGTGAGTGGTAACCCGGCCACTCCTTGCACACAGGGGGAGATTTGGGCGAAATAAAACAGTCAGTATGTCACAGCAAAGAATATCCATTGTAACAAATGGAATTAAAACAAAATCACAACACACACACACACACACACACACACACACACACACACACACACACACACACACACACACACACACACACACACACACACACACACACACACACACACACACACACACACACACACAAATGAGTGGTAACCCTTTCTGCCAGACCCTTCATCCAAGGGTCTGCTCCCAAGGTCTGAAGTAGAGGTCTTAGACACTTCAGAGGATGGGCGAGGATGGCGACAATGAGAAACCTGCAGCTCCAAGAAGCGTAAGGCCAGGAGACGGCAGAGGATCCACATCCAGTACCCAGCCCTGCCTGAATTTAAGCACATCATCTTAGACTGATGTTTCCGTCCAAGGATTATGTTTTTTTTTCAGGACTTTCACTTCAAATTTCTTACGAACCCTAACGCACAACAGGAAAATGTGACAATAAACTTCAAGCCACGAAAAGGAAGTTCTGAACCTCACTGACCTCCTTTTCTAAGGAAGCACAACCATAGAATGCCGTGACTTCGAGCTCAGCAAGGAGGAAGAGGCCATGGGAATGAGCAGCATTATCGTGTTAGGTCTGATGAGCGACATCGCCACGGCCTCTCCCAGTAGGATCTCTGCAGATAACTACTCCAGCAGCTCGGCGTTCTCTCTCTCCGCCTTCGCTAGCGGTTTCTCTCTCTCTCTCTCTCTCTCTCTCTCTCTCTCTCTCTCTCTCTCTCTCTCTCTCTCTCTCTCTCTCTCTCTCTCTCTCTCTCTCTCTCTCTCTCTTTTCGGGGAGGAAGGGGGTTCTTGTTTTTTTGTTTTGATTTTTCTTTCTATTGTCGTTATGTTCTTTATTTTACTTCTTTTTGTTATTCGTCTTCTCCTTATTCTATTTCTTCTTCTCCTCCTTATTCTTCTTCGTCTTCATCTTCGTTTTCGCCTTCTCCTCCTTCTTCTCTTCTCTCCCTCTCCTCTCTTCTCTTCTCTTCTCCTTCTTCTCCTTCTCCTCTCCTTTCCTCTCCTCTTCTTCTCCTTCTTCTTTTTTTTCTTTTTCTTCTTCTTCCTCTTCCTCTGATTTCCTCTTCCACTTCTGCATCTTCTTCTCTCCTCTCCTCCTCCTCCATCCTCCTTCCATCTTCTCCTCCTCCTCCTCTCTCTCCCTCTCCCTCTCCTTTCCTCTCCTCTTCTTCTCCATCTTTCTCCTCTCTCCTCCTTCTCTTCGACTTTGAGCGGTGGCGTTGTCCCATCCGCGTCCCTGGCTTAGATTGTTGGATACTGAGGGCGGCGTTAGGCTTTCATGTGCGTGTTTGTTTGCGGAGTATTCCCTGTGTGGGTGGAAACACAGACTAACGTACACAAATTGCAGACAGATATATAAAAGAAACAAATACACAAACACAACCCGCTCTCGGTTTCTCTGCATGTCTATTTATCTCTCTATGTAGATTTTTTTTCCTCTCTCTTCTCTCTCTCGATCTTTCTTTTTTTCCGCCTGTCTGTTTGCTGCCTGTCCTTCTGTCTGTCTGCATCTTTCTCTCCCTCTCTCAATCTATTTATCTAGTTCTCTCCCATTGTCTTGTTCTGTCTGTCTTTATGTCTCTTTTTTTCTTACTTTCTCTCTCTCATTTTATCTATCTATCTATCTATCTCTATCTCTTTCTCTATCTCTCTCTCTCTCTCTATCTCTCTTTCTAGGTATCTAGTTGTCTGTTCATCTCTCTTTGCCTTTCTCTCTGTTTCTTTCTCTTTCTTTTATTTGTAGGTGCGTGTGTGCGTGTGAGAGTACGTGCAATTGACTAAGTTGCGTTGCGTGTGTACCTATGAGCGTGCGTGTGCGTGTGCTCAGCTGAGACAGACACTTACATTTCTCTCTCTCTTCTGGATGAGCTTTTGCATAATTCATGTTCTGAAACTTCTTAAGGTTATACTCCTTGGGTATCTGTCTCCGTTGTCCATGAATAATAAACAGCTTTAAACTCTTTGAGGCAACATAGCCATGCAAGAAACAGAAGCTCGTTTCAAAGAGGCACAGACAATGGAGTTGAAAGTGCATGAGGAAAAACAATTTTTAGAGATAGAGAAAATTGAAGGCATAAAATTTGATTGATAGGTAAATACAGATATAAATTACGGATTGATAGGTAAAAAGACTGAGAGGAAAGTGTTGCAATTTCCACATTGATTGATATCATAACAGTAATGAAAATTAGATTAATAAAAATAATTACGAGAATGATATAGATGATAACCATTGTATTGCTAATGATAATGGTGATAACGAAGATAATTACGATGATGATTATGTTACTGGTGAGGTGGAGATGATAATGTTGAAAATGATAGTGATGGTGGTGGTGGTGGTGACGATGATGATGAGTGATAACGAAGATGGTGATGATGATTACGATGATAGTGATGCAAGTTGGTCATAATACTTCGCGAAACATGGTAGTGAAATAATAGCACTTACTACATTTATTAACAGCAAAGGATGGTCGAACTTCTTAATAAAGTCTTAATAGGAATAGCAATAAGAGTAATAGGATGAATAATTGGGTGGTATAGTTACTTTCAATTAATTACGGAAAACGTGTGACATCTCAAATTGAGAGAAAATTTTGCCTTCTTTTGTCGTGTTTTATGAAAAGAATATATAAAAAAAATAAATGCTATTGCTTTTTTTTCCAAAGACTAAGTTCATATACGTACGAATAACAACCTTTTAACGTCACAAATTATTCACGTACAAAGACTTTATCCCCCAAAATTAATCATATACTTTGCTAATCTTGTGACTATGCCGAGGTCATTGTATATAATAATTCACTTTCCTATGGCATCTTTCTCCCATGGGACAGCTTCTTTCCATATGACACCGCTGGCAACATGGGGGTGGATTGTGTAAGATCCATACAAATAATTATATACAGACCTTGGGGTTATGAGTTTCGCCAAAACACCGTATATAGTAGTTGTCCTGCAGTTCTGACACCTATGAAGACTTTTATAAAGAAAAACAAATTAAAATAAAATAAAAAGAATGAAAAATAATAACAATAATAATAATAATAGAATAAATAGATGATTCAATAATAATATGTTCATTGTTATGGAGTAAAATGCCTTTTCTGAATTTTCTATCTTTCTTCATACCTACGCATGCATCTCTTCTCTTAAGCACATTTCGCGGTACTACTGTGCGTCCAATCTCAGAGAAAAAAAGAAATTGGCAACTCACCACGAACTTTTGAACTTTCCGATTCGGTTTCTCATACTTGTCGTATTTTATTTATTTATTTATTCCTTGTTTTTATCTAATCACCTGTCACATATTCTTTGTGTTTGCGTAGGTTTTGAATTTAGAAAACTCATGTATAATTGAATTTCTTGCTTTATACGTTTTTATTAATTGATTCATGACAAATCACGGTACTCTAGAGTTGCCAGGTTTTCTTTTCTTGGAACATAAATGATACAACTGACATCAGATATACATTTGACTTGTTTCTTTTACTCCTCCTTTTCCATTCTCCTGTTCTTATTCTTTTAACTATCCCAATTCTTTATTCTTATTCGTATTCGTTTTCCTATTCCCATTGTTATTTCTTTTGTACTTATTCTTAGTTTCATTATCATTATCATTATTATTATTGTTATTATTATTATTATTATTATTATTATTATTATTTCCCTTATCATCATCATCATTATTATTGCATCTGTTGTTGTGATTATTGTTGTTGGTGATAATATTAATATCAGCATTATTATCACAGTAACAATGACGGTAACAAAGTTAAGTAACACCACCGACGACTGACCAACAAGCTAACTCGCAAAAACAACTATAGAAGAACAACGACATCAAAAACACAAAGCATAAAGAAAAAAAAATTATCCCTTTAACATCCCAGAGAACAAGGATAAGAACGCGCACACACACACACACAATCACGTCGCCTTTAAAACCCCGCAGAAAAAAAAGAACAAGCAAAAAAACTTAAACCCCCCACAGAACAAGAAAAAGAAAGAAAGGAAAAAAAAAGACCAAAAAGCCCCCAGAACACAAAAAAAAAAAAAAACAAGAATTAAAAAAAAAAATCGCGTCGCCTTTAAACCCCCTCACAGAACAAGGAAAAGAACAAAAGAACAGAACAAAATCGTTTCCCAGCCTCTAATCCCCCCACAGAACAAA
>NW_020869091.1:646883-649383 GCF_003789085.1 Penaeus vannamei | reverse complement strand
TATCTATCTATTCTATCTATCTCTATCTATCTATCTATATATACATATATATACATATACACATATAATATATATAATATATATATATATATATATATATATATATATTGTATATATATATATATATATATATATATATTATATATATATATATATATATATATATATATATATATGCCCCCTTAAAAATCCTACATTCAGCGATGTACCCCTTCTTCCTTTTTTCACTAGACCTTTATAAGGAGGTCACAATTTGAGAAGAAAACTTACCTGCACATAGAGTGGTATACAAAAAAAAAAAAAAAAAAATGTACAGAATACATCCTGTTTGGAATTCTCTCGAGTTTCTGTTTCAAGTTCTACTGCTCATTCCCCTGACCATAGGATCGCCTTACCAGTTGAAGTATTTCGTGAGCTTAGTAAGGGAAAGTAAGAAGTAATGTTTGTGTTTATATGTATGTTGAGAGAGAGGTAGATGCGTAAATATGAAGATAAAAGAGATGTGTGTGTGTGAGACATAGAGAGAGAGAGAGAGAGAGGAAGGAGGGAGAGAGAAGAGAGAGAGATAGAGAGAGAGAGAGAGAGAGAGAGAGATAGAAGATAAATAGATAGATAGATAGAGAGAGAGAGAGAGAATAAAAATAGATAAGGAAGGAAACACACACACACACACATACCCCCCCCACACACAGACACACACTCAACAAACATACAAACACACGAAACAAGATCCTCTAGAGTCAAAAAAAGAAGAAGGAAAAATCTTGCAAACCCAAATCCTTCCATAGACACAAGACAACGAAAAGGCCTTGTCACGGAGAGCAATCTATCATTGTTAGGTAAGGAAAGATGGACGATGTTGTCGCAATGCCAAGGCCGAGGAAAAGGAAAGGGAAAGAGAGATTATTAATGGCATTTTTGGTCTTTTGTATTTTCCCCTTAAATGGTGTTCTTACGGTGGTCCCTTTAGTTTGTGGCTGAATGTGTATGTTTGTGTGTATGTGCGTTTGTGTGTGTGTGTGTGAATGTGCGTGTGAGTGTATGTGTGTGAGTGTGTGTGCCTTTCCCTCTTTGTTTATATACGTACCTGTATTCTCTCTCTCTCTATCTATTTATCTATTTATCTATATCTTTCTATGTTTTTCTCTCATTTAATCCCTCACTCTCACTCATTCTCATACTCGTTTTTTCTCTTTCATTTTACATTAATCCGTATCTACACTCCCTCTCCCTTATATCGCACCCACCCATCTATCCAAATCCCACCTCTCTAACTATCGATCTCCTCCACCATCCATCCCCGCCCCTCTATCTATTTCCACCTTACCCATCTATCGCAGCAGCAGGAGTTCCCCAACGAGCCAGCGAGACGGACACATCACCTTCCGACTCACGGGGTCACCATCGCCTCCCTCAGCCGCTCACACAAAGGACTCCCCGACCATCACATCCGCGTGGGGCCTCAGGCTACAGCGCCCTTTCTTTGGGTTGTACAGAGGACCTCTCCTCCAGCAGCCGGGCCACAGGGCGTCGCGAGATGAAGCACCGGGCTGGGAAGGAAGCCCCGCGAGGGAAATGAAGCTCGTTCTCTTTCACTCTTTTATAAGGCGCTTCCTGCTTGTGGGTGGAGGCATTCGATATTCTGGGAAGACCTCTCGGGAGACGCGCGTCGGTGCCACTTTGTGGGGCTGATTAGGGAGGCATTTTACGGAGCACGGGGGAGGGGGAGATCTGCAATACGCAGGGAGATATGTTTGCAGAGAGAGAGGGGGGGTAGGGAGAGGGAGAGAGAGAGAGATAGAATGTGGATGCGTATAAAAATAAGGAGAGAAATGCAAACACAAACACACATCCAGATACACAAACACACAAGTGAGAAAAAAATGGGAAAGAGAGAGAAGAGAAAGAGACAGAGACAGAGACAGGGAACAGAGACAAGACAGACAGAGCAAGAGCAGACACCGAGAAAGAGGAATAACACCCCGCTGAAAAACCCATAGGCGCAAGACTATATCAGAATGTGATTTCGCAAATAAATGAGCAGCATTTCCTGCTACGCGGCGTTTCCTTTAGATGAAACTGCATATTGTCATATCCTCTCCAATTAAGAAGCGAGATGGTCGGAGGGAACTCGAGAAATTCATTTGCAACCTCTCATTGTCGGCTTGAATAAAGACACACATAAGGTGCGTGCAAGGAGGGGCACATGCAGCTTCCTTTGGTTTCGGTATTTCATTTACAAAAAGAAAGAAATGTATATATATTATATATATATATATATATATATATATATATATATATATATATATATAATCATATACTATATATAATATATATATATATAATATATATGAATATATATATATATATATAGTATATATATATCATATATATATATATAATATATATATATATATATTATATATATATATATATATATAATTTATATTATAATCGTACCTCTCTCTTCTCATCTTCACTCCCTCTCTCTCTCTCTTTC
>NW_020869091.1:624319-629319 GCF_003789085.1 Penaeus vannamei | reverse complement strand
GCAACTCAGGCCTGTGATGACTTTCGGAATGAGACAATCGAGCTGATAAATACGGCGATGTGTTGTGGTATTTCTGTCCAATCTCATTTTGTTCCTGAAGCAATGTTGGTAATCTACGGGTTTCTCCGCCAGTTTTCAGTATGTTTTATTTCATGTAAAATTTGGCAAATCGTCGTTATTATCATTCTTGTTATTTATATTATTAGTAGTAGTAGTAGTGGCAGTGGCAGTATTAATGGTATCATTATTATTGTCGTTATTGTCATTTTCATTTTTATCATAGCATCATTACTATGATAATTATTGTTAAGACTATTATTATTATTATCCTCATTATCGTCATTACTATCATGGTAATCATTATTATCACGATCATCATCATTATCATCACTATTACTGTCATTATCATTATCATTACTATTGCTGTCATTATCACTATTATCATCATTATCAATATTATTGTTTCTATCATTTTTATTATCATAGTTATTCTTCTTATTCTTATTCTTATTATTATTATCAGTAATATCCTTATTTCATTATTATCATTATTACTATTATCATTATTAATATCACCATTATTATTATCATAATTGTTATCATTATGATTATTATTATCAAAATCATTATTAGTGTTAACATTATCATCATCGTCATTATCTTTATAAATAAAATAATTCCTTTATTATTATTATTGCTAATATTATTGTCATTATCATTATCATTATTAGCATTGTTTTTGTATATATTATCATTATTGTTCATGTTCTTGTTACTTCTATTATCATCTTTATTGTTATTATTATGAAAACTTTTATTTTTGCTTATATTATGCTTATCATCAGTAGTCTTATTATTATCATTATTATCATTTTGATATTATTTTACTAGTATTATGATCATTCTTCTTCTTATTATTATTATCATTAGCATTATCATTACCTTCACTATTATCATTACTATCATTATTATCATTATCATTGTTATTATCAATATCATTTTTTTATTTCATTGTCATTATTGGCGTCATTATCATTATTGTTCCATTTATTATCATTATTAGTTTTATCATTATCAAAATTGTTATCATTATCATCATCATTAGTAGTAGTATCATTATTATCATCATAACTGTTATTTTTTCTATTATTACTGTTGTCATTGTTATCATCTTCATTGTTATCATTATCATTGTTACTATTATTATTAATATTATTACTATCGTTGCTTTTATGATTGTTTATTCTCGTTGATGTTGATGCTTTTATTTTCTTCTTCTTGTTACTGCTGTTTCTCTCTTTTGGTATTAACATTGCTATTACTCCAGTTATTGTTATTACATTCTTGTTATTACATTATTATCATTATTGTTATTTATATTATCATTATATTATTTTATTTATTATTATTATTATTATCATTATTATTATTATTATTATTATTATTATTATTATTATATTATTATTATTATTATTATTATTATTATTATATTATATTATTAATTATTATTATTTATCATTATCATTATTGTCATCATCATCATCATTATTCATCATTATTATTATTAATAATGATAATAACAATGATAATATCATTATCATTATTATTATTATTATTATTATTTATTATTATATTATTATTATTATTATTATTATTATTATCATTATTATCATTATTATCATTATTATCATCCTCATCATCATCATCCTCATCATTGTTATCATTATTATCATCCTCATCATCATCATCCTCATCATTGTTATCATTATCATCATCATTATTATTATCATTATCACTTATATTACTAGTATGATTAATATCCTTATAATCATCACTGTTGTTATTGTTAATACTTTTATCATCATTATTATTCCTATTATTTTTACTATTGCCATTGTTACCATTATATCTATTATTATTGTTATTATCATCATTTACGTTTTGTCACTATGATTATTACTTTTTTTGTTATCATTCATTATCATTACTATAGAAATAATGATAAAATAATGAAACAATTAAAATGATGATAATGATGACGATGGTTATTGTTGCAGTTGTTGTTTTTATCATTATTTGATTACCATTACCATTATTAGTAATCGAAGTCATAATACTACAGTAATGATAAATGTAAAGGAAAGGATAAACATGATGATAATATTCATACAAATAATATTCAAGTGTCACAACTTATCTGATGTGCAAGATAAAAGGCAGAATAAATTACATTCATCATTTACCCTGGAAAGGATTAAGGACAATAAGTAAATGAAATAGTTTTCTTTTTTTGGTTGCTGTTATTATTAGTCAACACGACAGATAGCCGTCTCCACCAAACCTTGCCCTCTACTGTTTTTCTTTCTCTCCATCTATCTGTCTTTCTGCCCCCCCCCCCCTCTCTCTCTCTCTCCATGTTTCTGCTTGTCTCTCTGTCTCTGTTTCTCTCTCTCTCTCTCTCTCTCTCTCTCTCTCTCTCTCTCTCTCTCTCTCTCTCTCTCCTCTCTCTCTCTTCTCTCTCTCTCTTCTCTCTCTCTCTCTCTCTCTATAATATATATATATATATATATATAATATATATATATATATTGTATATGTATATCTATATATAATCTCTATATATATATATATATTAATATATATATATATATATATATACACTGGTGCGTGTGTGTATGCTATGTGTAATAATAAATATATATAATAAATGAATATATAATATATATATATATATATATATATATATATATAATATATATACTATGTGTGTGTGTGTGTGTGTGTGTGTGTGTGTGTGCTGTTTGTGTGTGTGTGTTTGTATATATATGTATATTATATAATAAATAAATAAAATAATAATATATATATATATATATATATATATATTATATATATATATATATATATATATAATATATATATATATATATGTATGTATGTATGTATGTATTATATATATTATAGATATATATATATATATATATTATATATAATATATCTATATATATATATCTATCTATGTGTGTGTGTGTGTGTATGTCTATATATATATATATTATATATATATATATATATATATATATATATATATATATATATATAATATCTGGTAGTATCTATCTATCTATCTCTCCTTCCCTTACTGTATTCGCAAACCTCCTCTCTACCCTGCCTCTTCTCAGAAATCAGAAAGTGGTTTCCTCCCCAGCATCCCCATCCTCTTCCTCCCGACAAACTCTCTACACGTGTCTAATCCCATCGCAATATCGCTTCTCCACTCCGTCTTCCCTCCGCGTCACTCCCAAAGAAAATCGCAGCATCTTCATCTCATTCACCTCGAAGCATCCCGGAAGCGCTACAGCCTCCTGGTCCGAAATCTGCCATGAAAACGTACTCGTGGAGATAATCTTGTTTCAAAAAGCATGCTCGTTTTTTTCTCTCTTTTTTTTTGTGTGTGTTTTCTTCTTTTTTCTTCTTCTTTAATCTCGCGGATATTAAAAAAAGAAAAAAAAAAACACACACACACAAACTAATGCGATTAGTATAATCTAATTCTATTGTCGCAGATAATCTCTCTTCATGCAGAATTTAATTCGAGTGTGCCATGCGATTTGTACCCACATATTTTTCATATCCTTACTATATAAGTTCTTATAACCCGTGCATAATCAAAAATAACTTTTAGTTAAATCCCAAATCTATGCCATGTCTACTCCACGTCATGGCCATGAGATACTTGAATGAAATATATGAAATGGAAATTGGGAGCACAAATCATATTGATAACAATGGGGATTTGCTGCGAGGGCCATCCAGCCTTCTCCGAACCAATATTGGCCATGTCCAGTTTGTAAACATATCGAGAAACATAATCCGCATCGGAGGAAGCAAGTGAACTGAAATTATTATCATCTTTGTTTATTCATTTATTCATTTTACTCAGGAAATAAAGGAACAAGTACAGTATATACTTCGTATTGGGGGTGGGGTGATGGGGGGGGGGGCTTTTATTGTTATATGGTTCATTGCTGTGATATGAACTTGCTGCCTATCTTTCTTTCTACCTATCTATTTATCTATTTATCTGTCTAACTATCAATGTATCTATCTATCTATATCTGTCTATATAATCTATCTATATCTATATATCTATCTATCTACGTATATGTATATGTATATGGATACATATATATATATATATATATATATATTATATATATATATATATATATATATATATATATATATATATATATAATATATTTATATTTATATTATATATATATATATATATATATATATATATATATAATATATATAATATATATATATATATATATTATAATATATATAGCATACAACAATTGAATTTCTTCTAATCAAGTCATATATTTGGTTAAACACTGCATAAGACCTCGGGTACTAATCTATAATAATGTGTTGAAGGAATAGCGGTAAATGTAGCCATGAAAATCCTCCTCTGATATCCGTGAATATACGATCACACACGTGCCGTGAGGAAGGGATGCCATGACTGACATTTTATCTAAGGGACATTGTCTCATATTTACATATATACATATTCATACATTCCGTCATTCATGCCAAAGACGAGGATTATAATGAGAACAAAAATCCAAACGGGCCACAAAAGAACTTCTTGGTGTTAATCATGTGAGTAATCAACACATATTAGCAGCGTCGGAATCGGAGATAACCTTTTCCTTTTTTTCTCTCTTTCTCTCAATATGTCGGAAATCGAGGGTCGCTAGAAAGATAAGTTTCTCGGCAAATAAACTGGTGATTTGCTTTCCCGTTACGAATCGCTTTACAGATTAGCCAGACACCCGTAAACTAATTCATGCTTATTCATTTGGAAATTGGCAACACGTTAATCAACAGGATATGCTTTTAATTTTTTTTTTTAATCAGTGATTTCGCAATTCATTGAACTTGTAGATTTTACCCTCACGGATCAAATGATTTTAGAGTAGTAGCGA
>NW_020869091.1:594004-601504 GCF_003789085.1 Penaeus vannamei | reverse complement strand
ATATCATATAGAATTATGCACGCTGTAGCACGCAGTACTCTTCATTGACTGAATTATGTAAGGTGTAACATCGAATATTTTTTTTGTGATTGCATTATTTCCTGTTGTTTGTTTTAAGAACATATAAAGGAATCCCTTTAGCTTCTCCAGCGAAAACATATGAATGTAGTAGAACAATTTCGTGTTTTCATCCAAAACAAATGAAAACAAATGAGAATATCTTTCGTATATCAGGGAAGTTCAGGAAGTCTAACAGACATAAGCCAGACCACATGAATTATACCTGGGTGAGTCGTTATCTATTGTCGGATCCAAAATCAATATGAAAAGAATCATGAGGTTAAGCCAGAAATTCTGAGCTCAAGAGCCTTTTCATTTGTAGCTTTTGCAGAGAAATCCGCTGATGTGCAGTGGATCATGTTGTCACGTTTTCACTCATTGGTGCATCGAATATTACAAAAGGAGAGAGAAATACAGTATTAACATGAGAACTGCAAAATCTTCATACGTTCACACTTCTCCCCTCCTGTTATTTAATTGACTCCTTTCTCATATGTTTGTTTGTTTGTTATTCGCTTGTATGTATAGCGTTAGTCCACAGAGTATTAATACAGGTGCTTGAAAAGTACCAGGATGCAGTTATAGGAGCGCCGCCTGGCAAAGCGCCCCTGGAATACCTGCCAAAGACCAGGAAGGCTACAGAGGACAACATGGATGTGCAGATAAGGAGGGTGGCCAGAAATAGTGTACAGGGGCGCTGCGAGTATGCTACGAACACAAGTTGAGGATTGGCTAAAGTGATGTAGAGGACGACCAAGGGTGTACTGTGCGAGAGTACGTCTGATTGGGTTAGTAGGCGAGAGAGTGTAATATCAGTTGAAAGTCAGGTAGGGATACTTTCAAGCTGCAAGCCCCGAGACTGGATAAATGACCTTGACCCAAACCAAGCCAACCCAGACCCACGCATTGATCTCATAAACTACAACTCGCCTTGGGCCAACCGACACTGACCTAAAGTAAAAAAAGAAAAAAATAAGGGGGAATCGTAACATATATTCAGCCTTCTCCCTGAGAGGGCGTCTCCCCCTTGCCTCCTAAGCCTCGTCCTAAGGGAGGGCCATACTCCCTGCATCGCCTCCCAAGAACACTGCCGGTCCATCACTCTCAGTAAACTACGTGAAGCCTTGCTGAACTTCCCTGATCACCCACCAACCCCCGTATAGGTCCTCAGGCTTCAAGCCGAATAACGAAGCTACCCAGCCGTGGACTAAAGGGGAATAACCAACTCGAGGACGCTGAAAACTAAGCTAGAGGCGCAGCTGCATGGAAGGGAAATACGTCACAGTCTCCTAAAAAAAAGCCCACCAAACCATATACTCTGTTGTTGTTTGCTGTTCCCGAACGGTCTCGTCACTCGCTTTCCTAACCCTGTTGTTTATTGCCTCGTTCGCGTCCCTCACTCTCGCGTCAACAAACCTTCCGGGCTCTTTGGTTCGTGTTTATTTTGGGCGCATGGCAGTGATACTCTTAGAATAGAAGGTCTATCGGGAATGGTTAATGCTTAAATTTAAATTTAGACATCAAGGTCATATAGCACTTTGATATATATATATATATATATATATATATATATAATATATATATATATATAATATATATATATATATATATATATATATATATCATAGGAGCTACGTTTGGGCTCCTCGATTTTGAAATACAAGCACATTATTTATCAGCAGTTGCAAATTTGCATAAAGAATGAATGAATAAAAATAATAGTAATAATAATAATAATAATAATAAAACATGAATAGATTCCACTAATGAATAAGAAATAGGAACCGAAGGGACGATCAGTAAGAAGATATGCAAGACAATTTTGAAGTAAGATGAAACAGTCAAATTACCAAGATTATGCAGCCGTAGAATTAAACCATGAAGCTTTTGTGTGAGAGAAAGAGAGAGAGAGAGGCAGGCTGGCTGACAGACAGAGAGGCAGACAGGCAGGCAGGCAGGCTGACAGACAGACAGCAGGCAGACAGACAAACAGATTTTAGACAGCCAGATTGATCGATAAAATAGACATAGAGAGAGGAGAGGGGGCAAAGCAGAAGGACTAGTAGACAGACAGATCAATAGATAGACAGATAGACATAGAGCGCGAGAGACAGAGAGAAACTGAATGCAAAGGAATAAAAGGAGATAAAGAAGGGAAGACGTGGTAGAAAACTGGGACAGACAGATTGATAGAAAGGAAGATGAGGAGAGGAAGAAAAAGAGTAAAAATTCGGAGCGATCCATTACGGCGTGCATATTAAACGTAAAAATCTTAATGACATTGCACTTGAGTACGACAAAAAAGCCAGATTGAATATGAATCCATTATCATTATAATTGATGTTGCTATTGATGTTATTGATGTGAATTGTTATTATTGATATTTTTCATAATTGTCAACATCTTTGTCATAATTATGATAATGATATTAGTAATAATGTGATCGATATTACCTAAAAAAGAAAAGAAATACAGAATTTACCCAAATATTTTTAAAATTTGGAATGAAATGGTTTGTGCATATTAGTTTTGAAACTAATAGGAAATTGCCATTACCGCGAGCCAAATCTCAATAAACCCACATAACAAAGTCAAACATCACTGTATTAATGATACGTAGCTGAATTAATCAGAACAGAAGTCATGTATAAAATGGCGTGGTAATGAAAAGTTTGGTGATGGTAAAATATACACAATGCATATGAAATATTCTAGCCGGACTGGATAGGAATTTATTACAATTATCCTTGTTGTTTTTTAAATAATCTTTCCTATTTTGGTTGCCATTATTATCAGCACTGATGTGATAGTAATTATAATAAATATTTTTATAATTATCATGATAACATTGATAATGACATGACATGATGATAATGATATTGAAAATGACAATGATAATGATAGTAATGACAATATTGATATATTAACTTCTGTCAATACTATTGCAAATACAATAAAAAAAAATAATGATGATTATGAACATGATGATGATATGACAACACTGTAACGACCGAATATGACGCAAATGTTACATTATACTAAAGATCAGCTGGATTCCAGGCTTCGGTCCGAGCAGAGCCGTCTGTGAACTCTACTGTACAGAATCAGTGACCTTATAAATGGATAAAAAAAAAAAAAAAAAAATCCTGCTATGATATGTATCCCTTGAAACTCGAAATAGAAAATTACTTACGGTATTCGTCAGTTATTTCCCTATATTTGGTCATTTTAATAGGTTACCATTTTCTTATAATTTTGCCTGTGGACTCCCATATAGGTATTGTTTTATAATAAACGGTAATAATACTAGGTTTAGTCGTATAGCAATGTTAATATTGAAATAGTATTTGTAATTTGATGATAGTATTAGAATTACAAGTTGTAATGATATGATAATAGTATTTGTAAATGGTTCATATCAGTAGTAATATAGTAATGTTAGCGATAATAATAGCAATATTAGTGTCAATAAACCACCACACTTCAACCGGTTATAAGAAAACTTGAAGGTTATAAGAAACTTTGAGATGAAAAACAGTTTAATGAAATCGGTGACTAAGCAAATCAACCTCTCCCCCCCCCCCCCTCCCTCCCCCCTGAAGAGAAAAGAAAAGAGGATAGGAAAGTAAAATACCTTGATTTTTTTTTTTTTTTTTTCATTCCACAAAGACGAAAGATGATTACCTTTGGCCCTAGCTGCAAGTTCATTAAAAATGCAAAACGTTTTCAGGAAATGATTCAATAAACTACTAGTTGGAGAATTTACTTCAGACATAAAAAAAACACAGAAAAAGACTCATTCCTATACTTGGTAAGGATTTTATAACCAACACGAGATAATTGTTCGAAGAATTCAAATGAAAAAATACGGTCTCCTTACTTGGATTAGACAGATGAATAAAGTCCCTCTAGATTGTAGAATCACTTGGAAAATCTCAAGTTAATTTTGTACCCGAATGTTAATTAATTAATTTAATGAACTACCTCTCAGAGATTATTTCGCAATAGAACAGAAAGACGGAAAGGAAGATAAAGAGCGAGGGAGAAGAGTGTTATAAGACAGAGAGAAGGGGAGAAAGAGAGCGAGGGGAGGTGGGTAGAAAAAGAGAGAGAAATAGATGGAGGAGAGAGAGAGAGAGAGAGAGAGAGAGAGAGAGAGAGAGAGAGAGAGAGAGAGAGAGAGAGAGAGAGAGAGAGAGAGAGAGAGAGAGAGAGAGAGAGAGAGAGAGAGGTGGTATATATATCAATAGAGAAAGACAGAGAAGTAGATAGCTAAAGGGGGAGAGAGATCGAGAGAGCGAAAAGGAGAAAGAGAGAATTCGGCTGGACTCATAATACTCTCTCTCTCTCTCACACACACACACACGAACATATATATAAATATATATGTATATATATATATAATATATATATATATATAATATATATATATATATATATATATATATATATATATATATATATATGTGTGTGTGTGTGTGTGTGTGTGTGTGTGTGTGTGTGTGTGTGTGTGTGTGTGTGTGTGTGTGTGTGTGTGTGTGTGTGCCGCGCGTGTGTACCTGTGGTGTAATGTATATATATATATATATATATATATATATATATATATATATATATATATATTATATATATATATAATATATATATATATATATATATATATATATATATATATATATATATATATATATATATATATATATATATATATATATATATATATATATATATATATATATATATATATATATATATATATATATAGGTACATATATTTATATCACTTTGTTTATCATTATTATCATCATCACCTTCATTATCATCATTATAACCAACACCACCATCACCGTCGGAAGACGGTAATGAAAAGAATGATGATGAATAGGACGAAGATGTTGATAAAGAAACAGAAAAAGAAGAAGAAGGAGAAGGATTAATAAAGAAAGAAGATGATGCGGATGAAACAGAATAAGTGGATGATGATGAAACAGAAAAAAGAAAAAGAAGACGAAGCAGAAGCAGAAAAAGATCGGAAGGTGATGATGAAGCAGAGGAAAATAAAGAAGAGGAAGAAGAATATCAGAAGATAGAAAAGGAGAAGAAGGTCAGAAGATAAAGAAGAAGAATATCAGAAGATAAAGAAAAAGAAGAAGAAGATCAGAAGAGAAAGAAGATGAAGAAGAAGAATATCAGAAGAAAAAGAAAAAGAATAAGAATATCAGAAGATAAAGAAGAAGAACATCAGAGCCAAAGGAGAAGACAAATATCAAAAGATACAGAAGAAGAAGACGAATATTAGGAGATGATAAAGAAGAAGAAGGAGAATATCAGAATATAAAGAAAGAGAAAAATATCGGAAGGAAAAGAAAAAGAATATCAGAAGATAAAGAAGAAGACGAATATCAGAAGATAAAGAAGAAGAAGAATATTAGAAGATAAAGAAGAAGAAGAAGAATATCAGAAAATAAAGAAGAGGAAGAAGAATATCAGAAGACAAAGAAGAAAAGAAGAAGAAAACTAATATCAGAAGATATAGAAGAAGAAGCAGAACCAGAATATCAGAAGAAAAAGAAAAAGAAGAATATCAGAAGATAGAAAAAGAAGAAGACGAATACCAGAAGACAAAGAAGAAGAGCGAGAAGGAGAAGAGACGCGCGGCCTCCCCTCCGACCACCCAACACGGCCCCAACAAGCGTCGGAGCCAATCCAATTTCCTCAGAAGGCCACTCTCGGAGACCGCCAGCTGCTTGTGTGGCTTCTCGCGGACCTCCTTCCTCTCCTCAGGGTTACTGTAAAGCTTTCTTAGAAGGATCAGCGGGGGTGAGAAGGAGGAGGGGGGGGGGAAAGGGGTGTGTGTGAGTGGGTTATGTATATGGTCGAAGTTGGAATTGTTTGTCGACCTTTGGGTGGTTTGTTGTCAAAGGAGGTGGAGGGATGGGAGGATAATCTGAGGGATGTTTTGTGGTGATTTTTTTTCTTTTTTTCTTTTTTGAGGATATAGTAGAGAAAGGGTGAAAATGAAAGACGCGAGTATATAGAAACAAGCACACGCTCGCACGCACGCACATGTATACACACACACATCCACACACATGTATAAATACAGACATACACATATGCACACCCAAGTGCATATTTATGTACAAAACTTTTCTGATGGGCTCATGCTGTTGCTTTTTAGAAGGTTTAGAGCAACAGAAAAAAATGTCGAAATAAGTTGTATGGTACGAACAGAAATTGACTCAACTCCGCGCTCCAGAGTAGGCGTATAGATTACATTTTTAACCCTTTATCAACTGTGTTTGATGTAGCATTATGTAGATGGCAGGCCAATTAACAGCTGATTATTTACAACTCGCTACAAACGTAGATGTCAGGGTCAGACCAAGAACTCTAAAGTCGTATAATTTGCTAAAGTAGAGACTGGCAAAAAAAAATCTATGTCTCATTCACAAAAATTGGCCTTCATTAATGAAGAGTCAAGTCACTGCGCGAAAAGGGTCCATAAGCGTAATTATGCCAATGGCAATGATAAGAAAACTGCCAAAATGAATTACCACATCCCTTTGATTTCCGATGGAGCCAATTCCAGAAAAAAATAAAATAAAATATTTCCTTAGTTTTTCCATTATTTTTCTGTTCCTTTTTTTCCCGCTAGATAATGAGGGGGTACACGATTTTGCCTTTTATTCTGATACAAATATCAGACAAAAAGTGTAATAGGTAGATATAACAGTAATACGTTGTTTTAAGAGGATACGATGAATGATCATAACAGTAATGAAAATGATAACCATTACTAAAAAAGAAGAATTATGATAGTAATGATAATGATAGTAACAATGATGCTGCTAATAGTAATATTCATATCACTAATGATAATAATGATGATGATAATAATTATAGTTATAATAATGATGGAAATAATTATAATGGCAATGACAATAATAATAGTATTTTTCTAATAAAAATAATAGTAATAATAATAATATGATAATCAATATTATGATAATCAAAAAGATAATGATAACAAAAATAAGGATAATAATAATGATAATAGAAATATGGGTAATGGTAAAAATAATAATAATAATGATAATGATAGTAGTAACAATTATTAATAGTCACAATTATATAGTAACAACAATAATGAAAACATTAATGGTAATGATGATGATAGAAATAGTAATGAGAGTGATGATGACGATGATCATGATAAAGATGATAATGGTGATAATGATGGTAATGATGATATTAATCATAATCATTATAATAGTAATAATATCAATAACAATAAAAACACCATAATCATAATAATGATAATAATAATAATAATAATGATAATGATAATGATAAGAGAGATAATGATAATAATAATGATGATGAAGATAATGATGATGATAATGATATGATGATTAAGATGATGAGTAAAAGTAATGA
>NW_020869091.1:571504-576504 GCF_003789085.1 Penaeus vannamei | reverse complement strand
AACTGTAATAACAAAAGCTATGGGCTTCAGATATTCTCCGGCACACAAAGGAAAAATCCCTCGACCGCCTGTTCTGGAGTGCTCTGGGCTTCAAGGGGAACTCCAGCAGCAGCATTTTATCTTTCAGCTTCTAAGATCCATTGCTGGACATAGGCCTTTCCCAGCCTGCGACCCATCGTTGAGGTTTGGTTTGCGTCTGTGGGAGGAAAAGGGACGTACAATGCTACGTTGGTTGGCAGTGGTTACGGACCCCTTTTAAGACACGCAGCGACATACGTTGGAAGTATTCTTTTCACGTCTCCCAGTCCACGAGGGATCCTTCTCTTGGTTACTTTTAGTCTTCCATTACCTGAAGGCAAAGACTGAGCGCTGAAACAGGTGCAGATCGGTAAAGCGCGAGAGGATGCGTATTTTATATTCTTTATTTTTTTTTTATTTTTTTTTTTTTTTTTTGGGGGGGTCTTGAAGCATAGGTCGATAGAAGACTAAAAATCATTCTATCTTCCAAATATTTTATATTTATTTCGTAAGTATGAATTACTTTTTATTATAGGTAAAAAACAGAATGGATTCCAGAATTTCGTGAAAATTTTAAATGCTTGTGAATTACTTGTTTGAGGTAACATTAAATGATGGACTGAAATAGTGAATATGAAATACTGCTTGATTTACTTGTTAGATGATTGGCTGGAGGGTTATACTTTACAAAAAGCATATTATCAGTAAATGGCGGAGTTTTTTTTTTTTTTTTTTTCTCGAGATGAGCACTGCATTATCAGTGATTGAAAAGAACACTGATTCTGGATATGATCTATACCGAATGTATTGCTAGTATATTATTAAAGATAATCTAAATTTAAAAGAAAGTTTTGATGCATAATGAAGTAAAATAACATTGTGAAGATCCAGAGGCATTTGATTCATTATCTTTTATTCTGAATATCAAATGTTTATTTTTATTAAGATCGTTAAGTATTACAGAGTACAGTATATATATTAATATCGAATCTCTCAGCACGATATCAATTCGGCTTTGCAAATCGGTAACTGATTTCCGATAGGACTAGTAAATAAATAAATAGACAATAACGTACTGAAATTTTAAAGCATTATATATATATTAATAAATTTGTTGCTTTGTAATCAGAAAAGTATTGTAAACTCAAAACGTATCGTAATGAAACATACAAATATTCTGAACATGCATCTAGGCAGCTGCACATATACTGAATCATTTCAGGACGAATAGAATATACTGAAATCAAAATGAAAGCAATACATTAAAGGCGTTCGAGTTATTCGTTATTTCGAGGAATAACTTTAATTATAGTGCTTGCTGGCTCCTTGATTATCTTATCATGATGTATAAAGTTATCATAATTTGTGTTCTGATTACTGCCATGCATTATTTGTCGAAAAGATATGAGCAGCATTTCGCAATAATCTGAATGTTCATTTATTATATATATCGTATTGCTAGATGTTGATGAAACTACATATATAATTCACAATTATGCCGACAATGCTATCAGTGATAATGATAGTTATTATTGTAATGTTATTGTTATTACTTCGTTACCACCGTTAATGTTTCTGAAACTGTTACAATCGCTTTTGCTTTTACTCTGACTGCTACTACTTCTAATGATAATAATAATTATAATATTACTGTCAGCAACTTATTACTACTCTAATTACTACGACACTTTCTAGTACTACAACAGTAACTACTTCTACTACTATTGCTGCCACCATTATAACTACTATTACGTTTTGGTTGCAGATCATGCATTTTATATCATGTCAACCTTGCTTTCATTCACTGAACCTCGTCCCTCTGCAACTTTTGTCAACCACTTTAGAAAGAGAGGAGGATATGATGTTTTCTGGTCTGGTTGCTATTCTTCTTAGGCAGAGATCTGAGAAGCAAGATCGAAAAGCGACACTTTCAGAATAACTGCTCTCTCTCTCTCTCTCTCTCTCTCTCTCTCTCTCTCTCTCTCTCTCTCTCTCCTTCCTTTTTTTGTCATTAGATCCCTCTATCTACTATTTTGTCTCTATCTATTTACTGTAATTAAATCCCCCTACCTCTTTTTTCCTCTATCTATCAATCTGTGTATCTACCTTTCCTCATCTTTCTTTGTCATTAAATCCTTCCCTCCCTCCTCTCTCTCTCTCTCTCTCTCTCTCTCTCTCTCTCTTCTCTCTCTCTCTCTCTCTCTCTCTCTCTCTCTCTCTCTCTCTCTCTCTCTCTCTGTTGTGTGTGTGTGTGTGTGTGTGTGTGTGTGTGTGTGTGTGTGTGTGTGTGTGTGTGTGTGTGTGTGTGTGTGTTTGTGTAAGCCTTGCATAGAAAAGGGCTCCCAAAGAGTCCATTTCTCCTGAAGCTGCAAAATCTGACAGTGTGTTGCATTCTTTGAGAATACTCCTTAGATGTTTTTCTTTCCATTCTTATCATTAAACGCTGTTAATGAGGTTGAGCGCCGATATTACAGAGCTCAGGTTCTACGACTCCGACACCGGAGAAACTCTTTTTTAGGTACGTCTTTCGCCCTCTGTTAGCAGTCGAGTTGGCTTTACAGTATGGTTTTAACAAATTTCTTGCTGCGTCACATTACTAGTTCTAATATTATTAATACTTCTGCTACTATCACTACTACTACTACTACTACTACTACTACTACTACTACTACTACTACTACTACTACTATATACTACTAACTTACTATTACTACTACTGCTACACCTGCTACTGCTGCTACTTTTATTAATACTATTACTACTACTCCCACTATTTCTGCTACTACTACTAACACTGCTTCGATTTCTATTTCTACTACTACTATTACTACTGTTACTACTACTACTACTGCCGCCGCCGCCGTCGCCGCCGCCGCTGCTGCTGCTGTTACTGTTGCTATTACTACTGTTAATATCATTACTATTCGTACTACCAATACTACAAGTGCAGTAATTTTTCAAAACCTTTCAACAGTCGTACTACATATGACAATAATTAGTTGCTTTCAACAATCGACTCATTCTTCATTGACAATTCAATATACATCCAATATTTTACAAAAGTAAATAATCTTTAAAACGTTTTTTTTTTTTTTTTTATGTATGTGTTTTTCGGAGATCGAAACTACACAATTTGTCGAGTTCGAATTTTTGAAGCAAGTAGTGAGAGGGTGTGATACACAATAGTTTAGTTACAAGTGTGCAGCTTATCTTCGAAAATGAGAGTGCGCGCGAGAGAGAGAAAAGGGGAGAGGGGAGAGAGAGGAGGAGAGAGAGAGAGAGAGAGAGAGAGAGAGAAGAGAGAGAGAGAGAGAGAGAGAGAGAGAGAGAGAGAGAGAGAGAGGGGGGAGGGAAAGAGAAAAGAGAGGAGGAGAGAGGAGAAAGGGGGGAGGAGGGAGGAGGGAGGAGGAGAGAGAGAGAGAGAGGGAGAGAGGAGAGAGAGAGAGGAGGGAGAGGGGAAGAGAGAGAGAGGAGAGAGAGAGGAGAAGAGGGGGAGGAGAGAGAGAGAGAGAGAGGGAGGAGAGAGAGAGAGAGAGAGAGAGAGAGAGAGAGAGAGAGAGAGAGAGAGAGAGAGAGAGAGAGAGAGAGAGAGAGAGAGAGAGCGAGTTAGAAAGAAAGAAAGAGAGGGAAGGGAAAAAGAGACAGGGACACACAGACAGATATGGATAGATAGAACAAGCTTCATTACTGACCCCCCCCACCCCCCTCAACCTTATTCAGCAGAAACAACCAAGAAGGCGACGAAGTCTGCTGTGATTTTCCCTTTTAAACAATCCTTTTTATGTGCAGACTAAAGGCTTATCTTAATTATTATATTTTTACCAGAATTCATTGGTTTGTTGATGTTTGGTTTAAGCATACGCAAAAATTAAATATTCACGAATGTTAATTTTTCTAAAAAATGTTAAAATATATTTTTCGATGATTGTTTCCATCTGTTGACTGTTGTGAATCATTCAGAGTTTCATAAGTTGTTAAATCAAAATAATTGATTATTGGACATATTCAGAAAATTATTGAAAACAAATAGAAATTTGTCATTCTAAAATCTTGAATGTTGAATGGAAATGGTCAATTGTTCAAATGTAAATGAGACAAGGAGTACTACTACTTGTTATTGTAATTGAACATTTCTATTTCATTTGTTAAAGTAATTGTCTCCATATCAACATTATAACATACTAGGCAAACTAACTTGATTTACTCAACGTATTTTGATCAGAGAATCCTTTAAACGTAAGGAGAAAAAGAAATAAAAATAGCTTCCAGAAACAGTATGTGTATCATGACAATGCCATTTCAACATACGGAAAATGTCATAACAAGAAAATCCAGACATAAATGATGCTCAGATACCAAACAAGTCAAGTACCTCGGCTCTTTCTATTGTGACTTGTGTTCTATTGTGTCGTTTCCTGCTTAACGACCGTTTCAAATCATGTCCGTGTTAAAGGCATATGCAAATCTTTCGAGGCTTCAATCGTCTTAAACACGAGGAGGAGGGTAAAGTTACATGTATTGTGTGCTTATATAGTCTTAGCGATTTTTTTCAGCTTCGCCTTGCACTAATGAATGACCTTTTAAGGAGAGGGTAATATGGAGAACGTCGGAGGTTATTGGAACAGAGATAATACCATGAACTCTTGCGTACGAATGGCGGTTGTAAAAGAAAAGAAAAGAAAATGCCAGGTAGCCTATTCCTTTCCCTTTTATTTTTTTATTTTTTTATTATTATTATTTATTTTATCCATGATATTCTCTGCGTATATCGCCTTACTTTCTTGTATGTTTGCGGAAGCTGGAATCACATGAACTTTGGAGCTGATTCACCGACTCGCAGGTCAACCAAATACACATACGTGTACATGTACGTGTGTATGTGAGGGGGAGTTTGTGTGTGCTGCGAAAACTTCACTTTATCTTAACGCATACATACGTCTTTCTTACACATTGATGGATAACGAACATCAAAGTAAGAGCCT
>NW_020869091.1:519004-521504 GCF_003789085.1 Penaeus vannamei | reverse complement strand
TATTCTCATTCTTAGATAATTTAATCAGTTACAAAATCTACAATGTTAAATAGTTTTCTGCATGGATGTACTTGTTTGGAAAAAAAAGAAAAAAAATCGATACGACAAAGTAGATGTATAAATTGTTTAGATTTTATGAAAATGATTTGAGATGAAAAGGCTTCCGGGTTCCCACTACTTCAACAGGCAACGCCGCCCTCACATCCCGAACCATTTGGCAAAACAGCTTTTTATTCTTGGTACTTTTGGCGCGCGCCCTGAAAACCCCTTATTGAATTCCATTTGGTATCTCCTCCTTTTTTCCCGATTCCCGACCAAACCAAACTCAACAGGACTCCTCAAAGGATCTGGGGAGAGCTGTTAGAATCCTGGAGCGATGTGAACAGATATTTCTTTTTACGAAATTCCTCGTCCTCGTGCTATAAAACGGATGTACTGATAGTGGTTGGAAAAATCAGCTCGAGGGGTTTACGTTCTACATTCCTTTCTCTCTCTCTCTCTTCTTTCTTTCTTTCTTTCTTTCTTTCTTTCTTTCTTTCTTTCTTTCTTTCTTTCTCTCTCTCTCTCTCTCTCTCTCTCTCTCTCTCTCTCTCTCTCTCTCCTATTCTTTAAAGGTATAAGGATGACGGGGACAACGTAAGGCATTATATATGACAACTGTAATGCTGTGGCAGTAATAGGAGTAGCCTTGATGAATTAGTCATTATACAAAGCTTGAATGTCTAGCTATTGTTGCCTTTTTCCAGTTTATATACATTGTTTCCGATCTGAACACTAAAGGGATGTTCACAATGTTCACTGACGACATAAAGCATTACTTTTTAGGTGAATTCACAGTATTCACACATGTGCATGAGTATTTTCTACCCTCGGAAGCGCACTATAAATTAGATAGCGTAGGAATTATCGAGCGAGTACGTGAATATACTAAAGGTCTTTTCGCTGTATTTACGTTTTTTACCTTTCGCTTTGGTGGCTTAGTTACAGTGCGATTGGCTTGAATCTTGCACGTGGAAGAGCGTCCACTATCGCCTGTCTGCATATTTCAGTTTTAATTCATTACCAACCTGAAATTAGTAGAATACAGGATAGATATTTATAGATAATGATGATATGGCCTGTTGAAAGATTAAGGCGAAATCGACTACCTATTGAGAGAGATTTTCACTACTGATAAAGATTCTAATATTAATACTGATACAAATGATAACCAATATTAATGTCATGAATTGTAATAAAATATTGATAATATTAATGATGATGACAATAGTGATTACAATAATAATAATGAAAATGGTGATATCATTATTAACAACAACAATATTATTAATAATGATAATCAATTATTAGCTTTTTTTTTGTTTGTTTGTTTGTTTGACTGCCAACATTCATGAAAGCCAAAATCCATAGCTAGATTTAAAATCCTTAGGTTCATGTCATTTATAACATGACTAATATGCCATTTTATAAAGGTTTCAAAGGTTTGGTCTTGTGGTTGTCAAGGAAGCAGTATTTCAAAATAATGTCAAGAAAAAGGATAAAAACAGCAATATTACTTCGAATCCAATAGCCTACACACCTACTTACTATGAGGTTCCCGAAGGTAGCATTTTATAGGCACATAAACAACGTTATAATGTATACGTAGTAACTATTAACACTTATAAGGTCTGATTGGAAAGAGACAAGAATGTTGACCCTAATAACGGACGTGATCGGGACAGGATCAAGTCACTTCCCTGTCAAGAACAGAAGACTGCACGCTGGCTGCAGAACGTGGCATACGGCAATCGCTCAACGGGCGAGAATGCAATGTACCAGAAGCACCGATTCAAATATGGACCAGCGCTTCGTGTGTGTGTGTGTGTGTGTGTGTGTGTGTGTGTGTGTGTGTGTGTGTGTGTGTGTGTGTGTGTGTGTGTGTTTGTCTGTTATGTGTGTGTGTGTATGTGTGTGTATGTGTGTGTGTGTGTTTCCGTGTTGCCACAAGTTGAACGGAATAACATATATTAATTTATGACACACACACACACACACACACACACACACACACACACACACACACACACACACACACAACACACACACACACACACACAACATATATATATATATATATATATATATATATATATATATATATATATATATATATATATATGTTTATAGTGGTTACTGTATAAATTCATATGTCTATAGACACACATGTGATAAATTATTGCCATACACTGTAATACCTTGGTATACATCGTCCAGTTCCATATCAAAATATCTCTTTTACCATGTGAAGTTTTTAAAACCGACTGATCTGTCGCGTATGTCTTTATTTGGACAAATACCATTTATTTTTTTCCGCATCAAATATAGAGATGGTCCATGTTGCTGTAGCTCCAGCCCATTTCAGCAAAGCCTGAACTGTATTCAGTCATAAGTCGAGTGCTCTCTGGTAATAATCTCTTGAAATCCATATGACTAATCACCAACTTAAACACAAAGAACT
>NW_020869091.1:484004-496504 GCF_003789085.1 Penaeus vannamei | reverse complement strand
ATATAATAAAATCAAAAGTGACACACACTTTTCTCTTGATATATGTTTAAATTATTCCTATCTGTATTACATTACAGATTATAGAGTTTACACACTAGGCACAACACAAATATTTTTTTAAACTGTATTGTTGTGGATTTTCCCTGTTAATGGTCATTTCGAGTGCTACTCTTGGAAGAGATCAATAAAGGTAATCACAAGTACTGATCGATGGAGCTAGATGTGTCTTCCGAGGACCAGAGTGAAAATCCGTTCTGTAAAAGTGTGTGCTGCAGAGGAAACGTTACACCAAAATGCTGCAGTGTGTGTGTTGTTGCTCGAGTGTGTCGAGTGTACACACAGCACACACACGCTACACACGACACACACGACACCACACATCACACAAAGACACACATCAACTACACTGTCACCACACCACATCATTTCACATTACACATCACCCACACTACAAACTATATATATTATATAATACTATAAATAGTATTATAATATATATCGTATGACATAATATACATTATATACATAATTATTATGNTTGGATCGGATAGGTTGGAAAAATGAAGATGATTCATTTAGTACATTAATTAGGGTATATATTAGTTGGAATCGATAGGTTGGGAATGAAGATGATTCTTTGGTAAGTTTAATTAGGGGTTATAATTAGTTTGGAATCGATAGGTTGGGAATGAAGATGATTCTTTAGTAATTAATTAGGGGTTATAATTAGTTTGGAATCGATAGGTTGGGGATGAAGATGATTCTTTCGTAATTAATTAGGGGTTATAATTAGTTTGGAATCGATAGGTTGGGAATGAAGATGATTCTTTAGTAATTAATTAGGGGTTATAATTAGTTGGAATCGATAGGTTGGGAATGAAGATGATTCTTTAGTAATTAATTAGGGTTATAATTAGTTTGGAATCGATAGGTTGGAATGAGATGATTCTTTAGTAATTAATTAGGGGTTATAATTAGTTTGGAATCGATAGGTTGGGAATGAAGATGATTCTTTGTAATTAATTAGGGGTTATAATTAGTTGGAATCGATATGGAATAGATGATTCTAATATTAGATTAGAATCGATTAGATGAAGATTCTTTAGTAATTAATTAGGGGTTATAATTAGTTTGGAATCGAAGGATTCTTTGTATTAATTAGGGTTTGGATCAGTAATTAATTTGGAATCGATAGGTTGGGAATGAAGATGATTCTTTAGTTAATTAGGGTTATAATTAGTTTAATGATAGGTTGGGAATGAAGATTCTTTAGTAATTATTAGGGGTTATAATTAGTTTGGAATCGATAGGTGGGAATGAAGATGATTCTTTAGTAATTAATTAGGGGTTATATTAGTTTGGAATCGATAGGTTGGGAATGAAGATGATTCTTCTTAATTAATTAGGGGTTATAATTAATTAGTTGGGAATATGAATTAGGTTGGGAATTGAATCGATAGGTTGGATGAAGATGATTCTTTAGTAATTAATTAGGGTTATAATTAGTTTGGAATCGATAGGTTGGGAATGAAGATGATTCTTTGTATTAATTAGGTTAAATTAGTTTGGAATCGATAGTTGGGAATGAAGATGATTTTAGTAATTAATTAGGGGTTATTATTAGTTTGGAATCGATAGTTGGGATGAAGATGATTCTTGGTAATTAATTAGGGGTTATAATTAGTTTGGAATCGATAGTTGGGAATGAAGATTCTTTAGATTAGGGGATTAGTTTGATCGATAGTTGGATGATTCTTTAGTAATTAATTAGGGGTTATAATTAGTTTTGAATCGATAGGTTTGGAATGAAGATGATTCTTAGTATAATTAGGGGTATAATTGTTTGGAATCGATAGGTTGGAAGAAGATGATTCTTTAATTAATTGGGTTTTAAATTAGTTTGGAATCGATAGGTTGGGAATGAAGATGATTCTTTCTCTTTAATCGTATGTTAGGGTAATAATTAGTTTGGAATCGATAGGTTGGGAATGAAGATGATTCTTTAGTAATTAATTAGGGGTTTAATTAGTTTGGAATCGATAGGTTGGGAATGAAGATGATTCTTTTATAATTAATTAGGGGTTATAATTAGTTTGGAATCGATAGGTTGGGAATGAAGATGATCTTGGTAATTAATTAGGGGTTATAATTAGTTTGAATCGATAGTTGGGAATGAAGATATTCTTTAGTAATTATTAGGGTATATAATTAGTTGGAATCGATAGGTTGGAATGAAGATGATTCTTAGGTAATTAATTGGGTTATAATTAGTTTGGAATCGATAGGTTGGAATGAAGATGATTTTCTTAATAAATTAGGGTTATAATTAGTTTTGATCGATAGGTTGGGAATGAAGATGATTTTCTGGTAATTAATTAGGGGTTTATATTAGTTTGGAATCGAATAGGTTGGAATGAAGATGATGTTTAGTAATTAATTAGGGATATAATTAGTTTGGAATCGATAGGTTGGGAATGAAGATGATTCTTTTTAATTAATTAGGGGTTTATAATTAGTTTGGAATCGATAGGTTGGGAATGAAGATTGTTTTTAGTAATTAATTAGGGGTTATAATTAGTTTGGAATCGATAGGTTGGGAATGAAGATTTCTTTGTAATTAATTAGGGTTATAATTAGTTGGAATCGATAGGTTGGGATGAAGATGATTCTTTAGTAATTAATTAGGGGTTATTATAGTTGGAATCGATAGGTTGGATGAAGATGATTCTTAGTAATTAATTAGGGGTTATAATTAGATTTGGAATCGATAGGTTGGGAATGAAGATGATTCTTTAGTAATTAATTAGGGTTATAATTAGTTTGGAATCGATAGGTTGGGAATGAAGATGATTCTTTAGTAATTAATTAGGGGTTATAATTAGTTTGGAATCGATAGGTTGGGAATGAAGATGATTCTTAGTAATTATTAGGGGTTATAATTAGTTTGAATCGATAGGTTGGGGATGAAGATGATTTTGGTAATTAATTAGGGGTTATAATTAGTTTGGAATCGATAGGTTAGGGGATGAAGATGTTGGTAATTAATTAGGGATTATAATTAGTTTGGAATCGATAGGTGGGAATGAAGATGATTCTTTGGTAATTAATTAGGGGTTATATTAGTTTGGAATCGATAGGTTGGAATGAAGATGATTCTTTCTAATTAATTAGGGTTATAATTAGTTTGGAATCGATAGGTTGGGAATGAAGATGATTCTTCGTAATTAATTAGGGGTTATAATTAGTTTGGGATCGATAGGTTGGGATGAGATGATTGTTTAGTAATTAATTAGGGGATATAATTAGTTTGGAATCGATAGGTTGGAATGAGATGATTCTTTCTTAATTAATTAGGGGTTATAATTTAGTTTGGGAATCGATAGGTTGGGAATGAAGATGATTCTTTAGTAATTAATTAGGGTTATAATTAGTTTGGAATCGATAGTTAGGAATGAAGTGATTCTTTTAATTAATTTAGGGGTTATAATTAGTTTGGATCGATAGGTTGGGAATGAAGATGATTCTTTGGTAATTAATTAGGGTTATAATTAGTTTGGAATCGATAGGTTGGAATGAAGATGATTCTTTGGTATTAATTAGGTTATAATTAGCTGGAATCGATAGGTTGGGATGAGATGATCAAGATGATTCTTTGGTAATTAATTAGGGTTATAATTAGTTCGGAATCGATAGGTTGGAATGAAGATGATTCTTTGGTAATTAATTAGGGGTTATAATTATTTGGAATCGATGGTTGGAATGAAGATGATTCTTTAGTAATTATTAGGGGTTATAATTAGTTTGGAATCGATAGGTTGGGATGAAGATGATTCTTTAGTAATTAATAGGTTTATTTGTTGGAATCGATATTTGGGATGAAGTGATTTCTTTAGTAATTAATTGGGTTATATTAGTTTGGAATCGATTTTGAATGAATTCTTTAGTAATAATTAGGGTTATAATTAGTTTGGGTTATGGGAATAAAAATTATTTGCAATACAATCATTAATTCGAACATGTTGCATCTAGCCAATCATCACCAATATCAAGATATATCAGAGAAATTGAGAATAGCGTACCAAGAGATAAGAGAACACCACTACACCACCGATACCATGGCTGTGGGTATCAAAAGTTGTTAAAGCGGTGTATTTTAACGTAGCTAATTCGTTTTGTTTGTGTTGTAAATTGTCTCAAAAAGTCAAGCATTTTCTGGGGGTCTGCGCTTCATGATTTTACTAGGAATATGTATTAAAAACTGCACTCCAGACACCAGCCGATGAATTTCTGTACTCTTACTAGTGGGATACTTGCGCCTACTCTCTAAACCTGCAAAAGTTGTTAGAACTGTTACTACTATCTCTGCGCAAACGGATGTGGCTTTCTTCTTGATGTTGAAATGTTCTTCTGCATTATTTGCAGCCTAATTCACAATGCAGCTTCAAAGCTAGAAGACATATACCTTGCGCAGGTGCTTCGTCTGCCGAAAGTTCCCCTGTTTTATGCCGCGCTGTTTGCGGTCTTTTCCAGATCCTTCTGCTGTGCTATCACGACTTCTTCCAATAAACTTTGTTATTTACTGTACTTGTTTATTTTATATTATTTGCAGTAATAGTATGATTAGTATTATAAAAAAAAACTAGCATTATTATTATAATCACCATTACATCACTATTTTACATAATGTAAGAAAAAAATATCTGTCTTGGAGGGTTGTGCTGTATGATGTTGAATGAGTTTCTTCATTTATTTCTTCCCAGTACCCTTTGCGTTATTAAAAAAAAGATAATTACTTTCTGTCTACATGCTTTATACATAAGTTATTCGTATTTATCTGTTACCCATTATTATCATGCTACAAATATGAAGATTTTATTGTTTTATACCAATATTTCAACTGCTGTTATGGATTTTTTTCTTCATAAACTATCTTATTCGTCTTTGCTGCTTCCTGTTACGGCACCAGTTGGCAGCATCTTTTTCGAGAGATTTTTCCTGCTAGTAAGCAATAAATGACAAGAAAATAAATGTGCTAGATTTTCCTGCCAGTAGCTGACGCGTTTTGATCAATGTAAAAAAGTTTTTGCACTGGTTCCGTCTGTAAGTTTCGCTTTGTTTTACTTTGTTTTGCGATGATTTACCCATGGAATAATAGTCTTATGCTTTATCAATTCCCCTTTCGTTTCTTTTCTTCTTTCTTATCTCATTTTGGCATTCATGTTTCATCATAACTTACTATTAATCAATTAAGTATAATTATGGTGTCTGAAACTAAATATGTAGATCATGTCTTATAGTGTCTAAATATAGGCTTAGAACTTATCATCATATTTACATAGAGTAATGGCTTGAGGCATCATATTTAGTGTCAAAAAAGGTGCTAATAACATATTCTTGTTCTGTATTATAAAGGTATTCATGGCCTAAAAGTTAACTAAATGTCGTGTATGTGTATTAAAGGTTCATGTGGTTTAGTTGTAGATAGATAGATGGTTTAGAATTTTGCTAAGCTGATTTTAGTACACCACAAGCACACAATATGTGTGTGTGTGTGTGTGTGTGTGTGTGTGCGTGAGTGTGCCGTGTGTGGTGTGTGTGTGTGTGCATGTGTGTGCGCATGCTGTGGCGTGTGGTTGTGCGTGTGTGTGTGTGTGCGGTGTGGTATACATACCACACATACATTATAAGTGCTTACTTATCATGGATTTTCCCAGTGTTGCAACCCAAAGGAATATCTCTCTTTACATAGATTACAAAACTGCTTCGTGATGCAACCAAACATGGAAGCGTTGTTCAGGATCCTCCAGGGAGACAGAAATGACAGGAAGGGAATAAAAATCCGTTGACGAGATAAATATTCATTCTTTACTGATGAAGTAACCAGCTCTCACGAGCAAATAACGCAATATAAAATATGTATAATATATATAATAATTATATATATATATATATATATATATATATATATATATTATATATATATATATATATATATATATATAATATATATATATATATGTATAGTCTATTTAAATACATATATCTAATGTATGTATATAATATTTATATATATATATATATATATATATTTATATATATATATATACATATACATTACATACATATATATATATATATAATAATATATATATATATATATAATATATATATATATATATATTGTGTGAGTGTTGTGTGTGTGTGTGTGATGTGTGTGTGTGTGTGTGTGTGTGTGTGTGTGTGTGTGTGTGTGTGTGTGTGTGTGTGTGTGTGTTGTGTGTGGTGTGTGTGTGTGTGTGTGTGTGGTGTGTGTGGTGTGTGTGTGGTGTGTGTGTGTGTGTGTGTGTGTCCGTGTGTGTATTAGATATATATCTAAATATATAGATAGGTATGTACATCATATACATGTACACACACACACACACAAAAATGATATATAATTATTATATATATATATAATATATAATATATTATATTAATATAAATGATATATATACAAATATAATAATGTATATAAAAATCAATATGTATATGTAGTATACACTTTAACACCACACCACCAAATATATATATGTATATGTAATATGTATATACTATATTATAATCTTATATAATATATATATATATATTATTTTTTATGTAAATATATATACTTGCATTCTCATATAGATGCTAGATATATAGATATATAATATATATGTACATTATGTATATATAATATATTATATATATATATTATATATACTTAATATATATATATTTATAATATAAAGTATATTACTTTTTCCCCAGCGAATGGCCCACTGAAAATCTTAACAGGTAATTACGTGGAAACAAGCTCCAAATAACATAGAAAACGGCCTCAGATTCGGTTGCCAGATCGCGAATTACCGACACACCTGCACGCTTCTTGCACTTGTCCAGCATGTATGCAGGGTTCACTCGACAATGGCCGTTCGACGCCCATTCCTTGCAGTGCTTGTTTTGGTTCTTGCATTTCTTGGGCTTCGTTGGCCTTGTTCTGGTTCTGGTTCTGGTGTTGGTTGGTGGGGAGGAGGGAAGGAGGAGGAGGAGAAATGTGGATTAGTATGGGGAAGTTGGGTTAAAAAAATGATGAAAGTGGATTAAAAGAGAAAAAAAAGATTGAAGTCATCTGGTGAGGTGGGGGGGGGAAGGTAGGAGAAGTTATTGTATAATGATAATGATAATGATATAAATGACAGTATGTTAATGATAAACAGATCATGATCATAATCATAGATTATAATAATAGTAATGACAAGAATGATTAATGATAATAATAAATGATAATAATTATGATAATGATGACTACTACAACAACATATGATTAAAATAATAAAAACAATAATAATGATAATAATATACCGATAGTAAAAATGATAATTAAAATAATTCAAAATATCAAAACAATGGTTAACAGTAATTGTGATAATAAATATCTAAATATAATAATATATAATATATAATAATAAATACATAAATAAATAAATCAAAATTGCAAAAAATAATGACACATAACAATAAAAGTAATAACGATTATAGCATTATGAATATATGAACATAATTATAACAATAATAACAACAATGCTAATGACGATAATAACAAATATAATAGCAAGGAAAACAATAAAAATGACAACAATAAACACAGCAATGATTATGATTAATGATAACAGATTATAAAATATCAATGATAACAATTACTGTAATAATAACATAATATTATGAATATGGCAATTAAAATGATAATAATTGTAATAAAAAGGATAATAACAATAATATTATTATGATAATAACACAATTAAAATAGAAATTATAATACTATATGAATATGAAACATAATAATGATAATAATACCAATGATGATACTAATATAACAACAATATTGATGGTTATACAAAAAATGAATAATTATAAATAATAATAAATAACATAATGATATGATAATTATGAAACAATTGTGCAATAATGATAAAGAGAACAATCATGATAAGAAAGTAATATTGTTATGGTAATATCATAAAACTTAGATAATAGTAATATAATAATGATATGATGATATAAATATGATACAATAGTAGTAGTACTATTAACCACTACTAACTACAATACTAATACTAATAGCTTTATAGATAGCAATGTAGTAGTAGTAGATACTTTTACTACTTACTACCACTACAAATACCAGCTATAAGTAATAGCCTATAACAATGATAATAAAAAATAATGATAATGATAAATAACAGTGATAATAATTAATACAATGATATAACAATAACTGCAATAATAAACAGACCTAAAAATAATGATAATGATAAAAATAATAGTAAGTATATAAAAAACATTGATAACAATAACAATAACTGCAATAATAACAGAACAAAAACAATGATAATGAATAATAACATACACCAACAACGAATAATAATAATATAATAATAATAATAATAATAATAATAATAATAATAATAATATAAGAATAATATATAATAATAATAACAACAACAACAACAACAACAACACAATAACACAATAACAAACAAAAACCAAATGACAAATCAGAAAGCCAAACCACCTGGATCGTCACAACACCACACGAGTTCTTGCAGAAAAAGACTCATGTATGGGGCGTTCTTCGTGCATTCCCCCAGCTGACTCATTCCTTGCAGAACATGTCGTGTCATTTACACTTGAACCTGTTGGAATTGGAGTGGTTTTTTAAGAGAAAATGAATCGGGAGCGTATGACGGTCTAAGATTATGAGTGAGATTGTGGAGATCGCGGTGGTGGGCGTAGGAAGTGATGTAACAAGGTTTATGGAGGGATTGCTGGTGGATGGTGTATGAAGGCTTATATAGATTTATGAGGATTGTGGGGGAAGGTATAAAGATTTATGAGGATTGGGGGGTATGAAAGTATAAAGATTTATGAAGGGATTGGGTGGGTATGGGTATGAGGTATAAAGATTTATGAGGATTGGGGGGGGGGTGGTATGGTATATAGATTTATGACGGATGGGGGATGGGGTATTGAGGTATAAAGATTTATGAGGGATGGGGGGGGGATATGAAAGGTATACAGATTTATGAGGGAATGGGGGTTAAAGATTTTGAGGGATCTATAAAGATTATGGGATTGGGGGGGTATGAAGGTATAAAGAATGAGGGATTGGGAGGGGTATGAGGATATAAAAGATTTATGACGGATCGGCGGGGTAATGAAGGTATAAAATTTATGGAGGATTGGGGTAGGGGGGTATAAGGCATAAAGATTTATGAGGATGGGGGGGGGTATGAAGGTAATTAAATTTTGAGGGATTGTGGGGGGGGGGTATGAAGGTATTAAGATTTATGAGGGATTGTGGGGGGTATGAGGCATAAAGATTTATGGAGGATTGGGGGTATGAAGGTATAAGATTTATGAGGGATTGGGGGGGGTATGAAGGTATAAACGATTATGAGGGATTGAGGGAGAGGGGGTATGAAGGTATAAAGATTTATGAGGGATTGCGCGGAATGGTGGGGGTATAAGTATAAGATTTATGAGGGCATTCGAGGGAGGTACTGAAGGTATCAAGATTTATGAGGGAATTGGTGGGGGCGTATGACGCGGTATAAGGATTCAGACGGGAATTGAGAGGAGGCTGGTGTGGGTATGAAGGTAATTAAGATTTTGAAGGGAGTTGGGGGTATGAGGTATAAAGATTATATGAGGAATTTGGGAGGGTAATGAAGGTATAAAGATTTATGAGGAATGGGGCGTGAAGAGGGTTATTGACAGGTTAAAGATTTCAATGAGGATTTGAGGGGGGGGGTGAGTGAAGGCTATATAGATTTATTGAGGATGGAGGGAAGGTAATGAAGTGTATTAGATTTATTGAGCGAGAATCGGGGACGGGTATGAAGGTATATAGATATTTGAGGGATCGCGAGGGGGGGGGTATGAAAGGTTAAGAATTTATGAAGGGATTGGGGGTAATGAAGAGATATAAGATTGTGAGGGATTGAGGGAGGTTGAAGGTATAAGAATTTAAATGAGGGATCGGGAGGGCGGGGTAGAAGTATAAGATTTATTGGCGTGATTGGGGGCTATGCGGCGTATTGAAGCGTATAAAGATTTTGAGGCCATTGGGGAGATATGGGGTCTATTGGAAGGTTATAAAGATTTATGAGGATTGGGGGCTATGAACGGTTAAAGTTTATAGAGGGATTGTGGGGAGGTATGAAGTTTATATAGACATTTAATGAGTGGATTGAGGGAGTGGTGGGGTATGAAAGGTAATTAGATTTATGAGGAGATTGGGAGTGGGGGTATGAAGCATAAAGATTATGAGGAATGGAGGGGGTATCGAAGGACATAAAGATTGTATGAGGGTTGCGGAGGGGAGTATGAGGTATAAAGATTTATGAAGGGATTGTGGGGGGAAGGTACTGAAGCGTAAAAGATTTAATTGCAGGATTGGGGGGGTATGAAGCGTATAAAGATTTATGAGAGATTTGGCAGTGGGTATGAGATTTATGAGGGATTGGGAGCGGGGGTATGAAGGATATAAGATTTATGAGGGATTGGGGGTGGGGTATGAAGGCATAAAGGTTTATGAGGGGTATCGAAGATTTATTAAATCGACGGGGGGAAGGAATGAAGATTTATGAGGGATTTGTATAGGTGTTGTGGAGAGGAATTGGTATGGATGTGTTTTTTGTTTTGATAATTTTTGAGTTTTTTTTTTATGACACTATTGGTAGATATACACAATAATACATGTACATTATAGACAGATAGATAAACAAAAAACGACAGAGACAAATGACAAACCGATATAAATATATAAAGACCGATAAACATGATTCTAAAATCTCTCTCACACTGTAAGAAAAAAACCGTGTAAAACCTCCATTACTTACAACAAACGTTTAAACCTCCATTACCTACAAACAAACGTGTAAACCCCATTATACAACAACGTATTAAAACCCATTAGCAACAACAAAATCCCATCCAAAATTTACCGCAATTTTTACACGAATTTGCGCAGTTGCTCAACATCCAATCCGGGTTTTTCTCGCATTCTCCGTCTTTCGCCCAAGTACTGCAGTGCTTATGGCTGTCTTCGCACTCGCCTGTGACCAAGAATTAGGTTAAAAAAGATAAGATACACTACTTTTTTTTTTTCTTTTTTTCGAAATCAAAATTGTAATTAGTATTAACTTTTTCTTGATATCAAAATAGTTTAGGTTAAGTGAATATGATTAAAAGTAATATTCCTTATGAAAATACGGATAACAATACAACACATGGTCGCGGGGAAGAGAAAGGGAGAGAGGGAGGGGGAAGAGGAGAAAAAGGAGATAGAGAAGGAAAGAGGAGAGAGAGAAGAGAGAATGAGAGTGAAATGAGAGAGAGAGAGAGAGAGAGAGAGAGAGAGGAGAGAGAGAGAGAGAGAGGGAGGAGGGAGAGGAGAGGAGGGAGAGAGAGAGAGAGAGGAGAGAGAGAGAGAGAGAGAGAGAGAGAGAGAGAGAGAGAGAGAGAGAGAGAGAGAGAGAGAGGAGAGGGAGAGGGAGAAAATGAGATAGAGAGGGAGGGAGGGAGACAGGGAGAGCTGGAAAGAGGGAGAGAGAGAGAAAGAGAATAAAACACAGAGAGACAAAGAGACAGAGAGAGAGGGAGAGAGGGAAAGACCGAAAGAGAGAGAGACGCAAGACAGCCAAACTGACAGAGAAAAGAGACAGAAAAAAGAGAATACCAGGTGACGGGGGCCGAACAGGAGGTGCTGGAGTGGTCACAGTCCCTGTCGTGAAACCGTCACAGTCGTACAAAAGGCTCAGTTTCTCTATGTCTCTCTGTGTGAAAAAAAATAAAAACAACAATGAAATTGGCTGTTAACCTAACCGCCATTTTAAATCATAACCGCTGGTACTTAATCGTTAATCTGGTAACTTGGCATCCTAATATCAGTTGTTTTTTTTTATTTTGCATATATATGCGGGTGAAATGAATAATTTTCTCCCTATGACTCTATTCCATGTGGTATTTGAAATTTTCTTGTAAATAATAGCAGGCCAGCTGATGACATTCCAAAAAAATAAAAATTATCCAAAGTACAAAATGTAACCACATGTACACTACATAAATTAAATAAATTAAGAAATTGTTGAAAGCTAATAAAAATGTAATTATGATACATATTCCAATTCATTAATCTACACAAAGGGGATTATTCTCATTGGTTGCTAAAAATGGACAGGTAATATGCAGAAACTTTAATTACTACCTCATAATATTTAACCTATATCTAATTTAATTACTTTAAATACAAAACCAAAGACAGAATACCTAAACAAATAAACAAAAACGATAATAATATAAGAAGTAACGTCATAAGTAACGGTATATGCAATACATGATGTAAACAGAAAAAAATACGAGAAACAAAAGACGATCTCGAACCCACTCTGGAGAATCCGCGACGCTGTCCGATC
>NW_020869091.1:469708-472208 GCF_003789085.1 Penaeus vannamei | reverse complement strand
TGTATCTTCAGGTCTGAAGAAGAAGGGGAAAGGAGGGAGCTTAAGAGAGAGAGAGATGAGAGGCAACGCGGTGAACACAGAACAAGTAAGGACTGGTGAACGGAAGCGAAGGGAGGCCAAATCAGGTCGAAATATCAGGCGGTCAGTGAGAAGGGTGGCTGGCATCAAGGAGTTGGCGGAGGATGCGGAAAGCGAGCAGATTGTCGTTAGGGAAAAAAGAAAAAAAAATACTGTTCAGGTTGAAATCAGGCTGCTGCTTAATCATGGACCCCACCATTTTGCGGGCGTGGACATCAGTGGAAGGAAAGACAATTCGCGCAGCTGACCGATCCATCTGATGCCTTGTGTCCCGCTGATGGCAGAAGAGGGCGTTGTTGTTGTGCCCCCTGGTTACCGCTTATTTATCTATATCAAGGCAGACAGCGAGACTGAATATCTGTTTCGCCAGAGTGCTGCTTCTCACAAGAGGCGCCTTCGGGATAGAGGGAGGGCGGGTGTGAACCAAATCGAAGGGGAGAATGTTTACCTGACGAATGATGTCTACAGTTGCGAGGTGAAGAGGGCGAAGGAGAGAGGTCCAGTGGAGGGCAGCAGAAGGAGCGACGCAGGAGACCGGTCTCTCCGTCCGAGCACTACGATCGTTTTAGTAATGATGATAACAACTACGACAAGGATAATAGCACTAATGGTAATAATGGTAGTAGCAATGATAATGATATTGATGATAAGAATAACAATAGTTGTAAAAATGATGATACAGGCAATGATATAACTGTAAAAGTAATATAATGACAATATAATAATGATAATAATGTTACTTCTACGAACAATAATGATAATAATGATGACAACAGTTTTAAGAGAATGATATGGATAATGATGACAGTGATAAATAATAATAATGATGATGATAATAAAAATGATAATACTGATAAAAGACAATGATACAACAGCAACAGTAGTAATAATAATAATGATAGAAATAAGTATAATAATAATTATGATAACAATTATAGTAAATATAATAATAACAATGGTAATGATGATAATAGTAATAAAGATAATGGAAATAATTACGATATTGATATTTATAGCAATGACAATAGAAATAATATCAATACCAATAATAGTAATAGTATTGATAATAATAACAACAATAATAATAATGATCATTATACCGATATTGATAATAATATTAAAGATAATTATCATTATAATTGTTATAATAACTAGTTACAATGAAAAGTATCCTAGCAATACTGACAATAATAATAACAACAAAATAACAACAGTAATAGTAATAACAATGATTATAATAACAGTAAAACTTAGTAATATAATTACGGTAATAATAGGCAACACTAATAATAGCAACTGTAATGATAACAAAATTGCCAACACCCACAGAAAGCGAATAAATCCCAAACGCCAATAAATTCCCTCCTTCCGTCGTCTCGCCTTGCAATGCCCTCTGCAATCCGGTCGGCCGTTGCTTCGATTTCCTCGCAGTCTTTGCAAAAGTACTTCGGCCAGACTGCCCGGCCTCTGTAAAGGGATTTCTCCGCTCTAACACTTTCTCGAGAGGGCAGGATCCGCGAGGCTGGGTCGTCCTCTCCTCCCAGCTTGGGTCTTGTCCGCTTCTACTCGCTCGTCTGCCGTTTCTCATTTGCTGTTTTCTTTTCTGCTCAATTTTATTCGATTCGTCTGCATTTTGTCCTCTTCCGGCCTGTACTGATTTTGTTTCTTCTTTGATCTATTGTTATTATTATTATCTTTGTTATCATTATTGTCATTATTGATGTTTTGCTACCATTATCATCATTATCTTCTTCCTTACTGACTTTCGAAAATTCTTTAGAATGTTTTTCTTTCTTCAGTATAAATGATGCTTATCATTACTTTCTTTTTTGGATTTTTCCTTTTCTACTGCAGATTCTTGTTGCTTATCTTATTATTTTTTATTATGATAATAATGATGATTATTACTACTACCTCCGCCAAGTTTATGTTTTTGATAGTGTTGGTCAGTTGGTTAGTTTATTTGTTCGATAACAGGATGACTCAGATAGGTATGAATTATTATTATTATTATTATTATTATTATTATTATTATGAACTATTATTATATTTACTTGTCACCTGTGTACTAGAGAAAGATAATTTTAATGTAATTTTTCAAGCGTGATTATTTCTGTTGCATCAGTGACCCTGTTGCCTTGGCGGAGGTATGCGCTTTCTGAGTGCTTCTAGTTATTATTATCATTATCATTATTATTTTTGCCATGATCATTATCATCATTAATGTTCTTATTAGCGAACCGTGCCAAATCAACGTAACCAAAAATAATAACAGGTACTTCTTTCCCTTCACTTTCCTTCTAACTCCTGCTTTCTCCCTCCCTTTTCCTTTCCCTCTTCCTCTACCTTTCCCTTTCCTACTGTGTCACCCCTCTTACTCCCACATCTTCCCAACTTCACTCCTCTCCTCATAATTTTAGCC
>NW_020869091.1:437208-447208 GCF_003789085.1 Penaeus vannamei | reverse complement strand
TCCTTTGCAAAGAGAAGACAGAAAGTGTTACCCATATTGTGAGTGCGTGTTCTTATCTTGCAAAAAATCAGTATCGAAAACGACATGACAAGTTAGGTGAGAAAATGCATTGGCTGCTGTGCAAAAAATTCTTGATAAACTGCAATGAGAAGTGGTTCTCGCATGAACCAGAGTCAGTGCAGTTCCTGTGGGACTTCACAGTACAAACTGATAAGGCGCAAGAACACCGGAGGTCTCATATTTTAATTCTAGATAATAGATTATTAACATCACCACCAAAGAGCAAGAGAAGATCACGAAATAGCAAGACCTGCGTATAGAGGTTGAAAAACTATGGGGTGTTAAAGCAGTCGTAGTACCGATAATGGTAGGTGCACTGGGAATAGTTTCCAAAGAGCTGGAAAAAAAACATCTAAAACGAATAGACATCCCTCTTGTAGTCCCGTGCTGTAGAAGGCAGCAAAATAACAATAATAACAATAATGATAACAATAATAATGATAATAATGATAATGATAATGACTATAATAATAATGATAATAATATTAATAATAATAATGATAAGAATAGTAGTAATGACAATAACAAGAATGATAATTTTAAAAATGATAATGATGATGATAATGATATTAATAATAATAATAATAATAATAATAATAATAGAAACAACAATAGTAATAACAACAACAACAATAATAATGATATTAATATCAATAATAATAATAATAACATTAATGATAGTGATGTTGATGCTAATGATAATAACAATAAATATAATGGAAATGATAACGCTAATCATAGGGATTCTAGCTGTAAAGATCTGAAGCATTAGTTATATTGATTATAATGATTTCATTAAAACGAACATATTCAGAATAATAGTGATAACGATAATATAGATAACAACAATAATGATAACAATAAATACAACTATTATGAATATAATGATGATGTTAGTTTTGAATGTTATTGACCCTCTTCTTCCTATGACTCCTATCATTATTGCTATTGTTGATGGATTTTTCTTGCGGTTCCCTTTGTTGTTATTGTTTTTGCTATTACTTGGATCATCGTCATCATTTCGAATCATACTCCTCTTTGTGTTGTCCTTCTTTTCCATGAGCAATATCCATGCAATTTTCTCTTTGCAAGAGAATGCTGCTGGTAATTGTCCTGTGTTCGTTAGTGCCTGGCAACGGCAGGATGCAGCATTTCTATTCCCCTAATTGTTGTTGTTGCTTTTGCTGTGTTGCAAGTGGCAAATCTAAAAGAAAATTGAAGCTTGGAAAAAAGAAAAGAAGACCAAATAGCGTAAATGGATGTTTTAGAAAATTAAAAAAAGATAAATAAAAAGAAACAGAAAACATATACAAAAATATCGTGGACTCCATTCACGAGTTCTCCCTTTTCATTTATTAACGATGCATTGCAGATTGCATATTTTTGTATTTTTTTCTATTCCATTTTCTCTCTCTCCCTCTTTTTTCCAGTTTTATTAATTGGATTTGTTTACAACAAGTTTCCCGGCGGCACAAGAGAATATTTTTTGTTACAATTCCATTAATGAAATTGAAAGAAAATATAGTGACTTTTCGAGGGTGCTTTGCCATTCATCCTCGTTGTCTCCTTTCTCTCTCTCTCTCTCTCTCTCTCTCTCTCTCTCTCTCTCTCTCTCTCTCTCTCTCTCTATATATATATATATATTATATATATATATATATATATCTGTCTATCTATCTCTATCTGTCTATCTATCTCTTAGTGTGTGTCTGTTTGTGTATGCGTGTGCGTGTGTGTGTGTTTGTACATACACACACACACACACACACACACACACACACACACACACACACACACACACACACACACACACACACACACACACACACACACACACACACACACACACACACACACACACTCACACACACACACACACACACAACACACACACACACATTATTGTATATATATATATATATATATATATATATATATATATATTATATATATATATATATAATATATATAATATATATATATATATATATATATATATATATATATATATATAATATATATATATATGTATGTATAAATACACACACACACACAAATATAGACGCACTCATACAGACAATCACACACACACACACACACACACACACACACACACACACACACACACACACACACACACACACACACATATACACACACACACACACACACACACACACACACACACACACACACACACACACAGCACACATTTATTTATATCTATCTATCTATCTATCTATCTATCTATATATGTATGTATATATATATATGTATATATATATATATATATATATATATATATATATATATATATATATATATATATATGCTAAACAGTAAAAAAAGAGAGATGAGGCTTGTATATCCAGCACATTTCCATAGCTTTCATGAAACTCAAATGATGTTAATTCTTGCGAGTGATACGCATAAATGCGAAGCGAACTTTGTAAAATGCGTATATATTAGTCGCATTCCTCTCCTTGTCCCTCGCCCCTTCGCCCTCCCTTCCTCCTCTGTCTTTACTCTCCCTTGCATATAAATATATATAAATATGTATTTATATTCATATATATATATATATATATATATATACATATACGAGGTGTGTCAGAAAAGTTCTGGGACTGATGTCACAAAAAATTTGAGGGGAATCGTTCACCGTGAGTTCTTGCTACAGGGCCAGACAATCAGCCAAGATGTCTACAAAGAGATACTGCAACGTTTGCTTTGTTCAGTGCATGAGAACAGGCGAATGTTGTAGTAGGACCATGACAACGTAAGTGCTCACAATGCCTTGAGCATTCCTGGCCTAGAAGAGCATCGCCATCCTGGAGCAACCTCCCTAGTCCCCCGATCTGGCTCCGTGTAATTGTTTCCCCTTCTCCAGCGCCCAGACCCACATCGTTGGACATGATACAGCGATGCGGGTAATGCAGCCAAGGAGATCGGCCACATTCTCGTTAGCACTCGTTGGAGGATCCTCCAGAACTGCAGCGTGTATAGGAGTACCGAGTTCTGTGGCTACCCTCCAGGTTCACTTCAAAACTCCCCAGCGGCCCAATGACCACCCTAGGGTGTTTTATTTGGACAGGCTGAAGGAGAGGGAGTGTGCTCGGGGGTTTGCTATAACAATCTCTGATCGCTTCACAGCGCTCGACAATCTGACGGACCCTGTACTTCTGTGGGACACCTTCAAGCGCAAAACACTTGATGCAGCCCAAGAATCGATTGGAGAACGCCCGAGGGCAAGACAGAATTCAATCTCTCAGGAGACACTGGAATCCGCAAATGCTTGCCGTGCAGCACATCTGGCAGGGGATCGGGATTTGCACCGTTCTCAGGTGCGCAGAACTCGGTCTCTGTTAAGAAGGGACAAGGAACAGTTTATTAGGAGTCTTGCTGAGGAGGTCGAAGGCCCTTTCTTAGTAAATGACCTTCTTCCTGCATACTAAGCCTGAGAAAGCTGAATTCCAAGCCCTCTTCACAAGTGACTGCAGTTCGCTTAGTAGGTATTTTGAGCAGTTGTATCAGGTTGACCCTCCAACAGTTAACTTGGATGCGGGTAGTGCTGTGATTCCGCTGCCGGACCCACCCATTAGCGAGGACCCACCCTCCCTAACTGAAGTTGGGGAGGCGATCTATAAGCTGAAGAGTGGTAAAACAGCAAGTATTGCGGCATCCCAGCTGAACTGTTAAAGGCTCCCTAACTGAAGCTAGGGGGGCGATTTCCAAGCTGAAGAGTGGTAAAGCAGCAGGTATCTGCGGCATACCAGCTGAACTGTTAAAGGCTGGTGGTGAACCTATGGTGCGGGGATTGCATGCTGTCCTGGCTGTCATCTGGCCATCCGGTACCGTTCCCCCTGACCTGTTGAGGGGTGTGGTCATCCCTCTCTGGAAGGGGAAGAGGGACTGATGGGACTGCAGCAGGCAAGGTTCTTGCCCACATCCTTCTGAGGTGTATTAGAGACCATCTACTGAGGCATTAGAGGCCGGAGCAATCTGGATTCACTCCTGGTAAGTCCACAATAGACCGTATCCTTGCCCTTCGAGTCCTTGTAGAGTGTCCTCGTGAGTTCGGGTGTGGGCTGCTTGCAGCCTACATCGACCTCAAGATGGCGTTCGATACAGTGCATCGGGAATCACTCTGTGAGATCCTGAGACTGAGAGGAATTCCAACAAGGATTATTGGACTAATAGCTTACCTGTATACTGGTACTGAAAGTGCTGTAAAGTGTGGTGGGGGCTTGTCGAGCTTCTTATCCTGTCAGTTCAAGAGTGAGGCAAGGCTGTGTTCTTGCACCAACACTTTTCAATACTTGCATGAACTGGATACTAGGCAGAGCTACTGCTCAGAGTCATTGTGGAGCAACACTGGGCAATATTAAGGTTATAGACCTTGACCTTGCCGATGATGTTGCTATTCTATCTGAGTCTTTGGAAACCTTAGTGGTGGTTCTTGATGCATTTAGTAATGAAGTGAAGCCCTTGGGTCTAGAGGTCTCTTCGACCAAGACCAAGATCCAGGACTTTGGGGACTTGCTAGGAGAACCTGTTCGGTCGGTACGTGCTTGTGGCGAGGACACTGAAGTCACAGAGAGCTTTACATACCTTGGTAGTGCAGTTCATGACTCTGGGCTGTCAGACCAGAAAGTTAGCAGACGGATTGGCCTGACAGCAGGGGTCATGAACTCTCTCAATAAGAGTATTTGGAGATGCCGGTACCTGTGCAGAAGGACCAAGCGATGTGTCTTCAAGGCCCTGTTAGTACCAGTTTTGCTGTACGGTAGGGAAACCTGGACATTATCCAGTGCCCTGGAGTCTTGTCTTGATGCTTTTTGTGATAGGTCCTTGTGCCGGATCATGGGGTATTGTTGGCTCACGGTGCAACTAACGATTGCACTGTGAGACTGGCACAGGACCTGTTACCTGCACAATCCGGGATCGCCAAATCAGGCTATATGGCTACCTGGCTTGCTTTCCACAGGCTGCTCCTGCTCATCAGGTCTCTGTAAGAGACAACCCTGGGTGGAGGAGGCCTGTGGGACGACCTAGGAGGTCCTGGCTTGGGCAGATCGATCAAACCAGTCGGGAGGAGCTCGAGATGGACGCGGCTATGTGCCTCCATAGGCATTAGCTCCTAATGATGATGATGAAGCTCGAGGGGGTCATCAAGGGGACCCGTTTTGAAGATGTGAACACATCAAAAAAGCCATAACAATGGAACTGCGGAGGATCCCTGAGGAATCCTTCCAGGAATGCATGCAAGAGTGGCAGAGGATGAGAAAGTGCATTAGACTCCAAGGGGATTACTTTAAAGGGGAAAACTCTTAGTGTGAAATTTGAAATAAATCTTTTGTGACATGAATCCTGGAACTTTTCTGACACACCTCATGTATATATATATACGTGTGTGTTTATATATATATATATATATATATATATATATATATATATATATATANTTCTTTGTCAGTCCGCTTGTCTCTGTCTCTCCTCTCTGTCTCGTGTCTCTCTCTCTCTCTCTCTCTCGTCTCTCTTCTCTCTCTCCTCCTCTCTTCTCTCTGGAACGCTCCCTCTCTCTCCTTCTAAAACCTCCTTCCTCTCTCTTCTCTGAACCCCCCCCTCCTCCCTCCTCTCTCTTCTCTCTCTCTCTCTCTCTCTCTCTCTCTCTCTCTCTCTCTTCTCTCTCCTTCTCTCTCTCTCTCTCTCTCTCTCTCTCTCTCTCTCTCTTCTCTCTCTCTCTGCTCCTCTCTCTCAGACATTAGTAAAAAAAAACCTTTACAAAATACTACATCTGTTTTCTTACCAATTCATATAAAGATAACGGATAACGAGAACAATAACAAAAAAAATAGATAGAGAATAAACAATAAAGATAACGAAAGCGAAGGTGGATCTCATCAATGGCAACGGAAGTGTGAATCTTTTTTTTCGAATTTATTAAGATTCTGAATCAAGTCCGTTAACTATAGGGTTTGTTGTTCCTTATTCGCACAGTCTCGCTCGCTATTCGCCCCTCGCTTCGTCGGAGAGAAAACACGTGATCACGAATCAAGCATGTGTGTCTGTCTTTGTCTTTTTCTCTCATATATATATATATATATATATATATATATATTATATTATATATATATATATATAGATACATTATGTGCGCAACACACACACACACACACACACACACACACACACACACAACACCATCACACACACAACACACATATATATAACTATATTGTAATAATGTATATATTAACACATATAGTTATTATATACATAGATACAACATATTATACATATTATCATAGCAATATATATATATACACACAATGTACACACACACACACCACACACACACACTACACACATACACACAATATAATATATATATATAATATACTATATATATATATATATATATATAGAGAGAAGAGAGAGAGAGAGAGAGAGAGAGAGAGAGAGAGAGAGAGAGAATGTGTATATTTATATAGAAATATATATGATATATTATATTATATAGATATATATTTCTTTTTTTACATAGTGTGTGTGTGTGGTGTGTGTGTGTGTGTGTGATGTGTGTGTGTGTGCTGTGTGTGTGTGGTGTGTGTGTGGTGTGTGTGCTGTTTTGCCTTTCTCTTCTCTCCTCGTCCTCTTCCCTTCTCCTCTCTCTCTCCTCTCTCTCTCTCTCTCTCTCTCTCTCTCTCTCTCTCTCTCTCTCTCTCTCTCTCTCTCTCTCTCCTTCCTCTCTCTCTCTCTCTCCCTCTCTCTCTCTATCTCTCCTCTCCTCCTCTCTCTCTCTCTCTCCCTTTCCTTCCTTGTTCACGTTAGAAAGACGGAAAGATAGCAAGATCATCATTCATGCGCAGCTTTCGGTTCACAAAGCATCTTCTACGACAAAGAGAACATTTTATTCTTTAATTATTCATGGAAGGAGATAATAATAGCGACAAAGGCATAACTACAAAAGGAAAAGGAAAATTCAAGCAAAGTTGGTGATAGATATATAGTTTTGAGAAAAGGGTGTTACGTGGAAGTGAGAGAGAGAGAGAGAGAGAGAGAGAGAGAGAGAGAGAGAGAGAGAGAGAGAGAGAGAGAGAGAGAGAGAGAGAGAGAGAGAGAGAGAGAGAGAGAGAGAGAGGGGGTGGGGGTGCATGTGTGTGTGCGTGTGTGTGTGTGTGTGTGTGTGTGGTGTGTGTGTGTGTGTGTGTGTGTGTGTGTGTGTGTGTGTGTGTGTGTGTGTGTGTGTGTGTGTGTGTGTCACACCCCAAAGACAGACGGCCAAACACCACACACTTTTACACGTAATAGGTAGACAGAAAGAGGGAAAGACAGAGATAGAGAGAAAGAGAGAGAGAGAGAGAGAGAGAGAGAGAGAGAGAGAGAGAGAGAGAGAGAGAGAGAGAGAGAGAGGAGAGAGAAGAGAGAGAGAGAGAGAGAGAGAGAGAGAGAGAGAGAGAGAGAGAGAGAGAGAGAGAGAGAGAAGAGAAGAGAGAGAGAGAGAGAGAGAGAAGAGAGAAAGAAAGAGAAGAACAAAGAAAGACAGAGAGAGAGAGACAAGAGTCAGACAGACAGACAAGAAACAGACAGAGAGGCATGCAGACAAACAGACAGACATACAAACAGCCAGACCGAGATAGAGAGAAATTCCTTATTCCTTCCTTATTGCCAAACAGACTCGAAGACCAACACGCCGCGCCTACCCCAACACCGAAAATAAAAATTCCATATAAAATAAAGCCAAATCCTTCAAAATAGTCGGTCCCCGCTAACAAACATGCAAAGAAGCAAGGTGTATTTGGTGCCCTTGGCCAAAGTCATGGGTGATGGCGGTAAGGAAACAGTCAAACATGTACATGACTGCCTACACGCGCACACCCATAAAAATTCTTACAGCCAACCCTGCCCGACCCCGCATAAGACGAACCCCGCCCGGTCCCCCCTTCCCGGATGGCTGTTGGAGACACTGGGGGACCTTTTTATCAATGGGAGGCCTCGCAGATGTAGGCCGAGTCCATTGGGCGCGTCCCAAGTCGTCGGCGCGGACCGGGGGAGGGACGTTATATCGCGGTCCTTTTCGGACAACCTCGCCGATCGCCTGCGGGTAATGAGAAGCGGCAACGTGGCGATGATTTGGGGGAAGGGGGGGAGGTTTGGCAACGCCGCGCCACGGGAACTTGGGAGGGGGAAGCGTGGCAACGCCGCGGCCCCGGGAGAGTGACGTGGCACCACCGCTCATATAGAATTACAACAAGAGGAAAATTAAAGAGGTCGCAAGTATAAAGCAATCTCCCTCCGCCTCGATCGGGGAAGTGGCGATAAGTCGAAAACGCGGATCTGGAGCTCCCATAAGTGACACGGGGCGATAAACGCTGCTCTCAAAAACACGGACAAAGGGAGCTGGGAACGCGAGGGCGGTTTGCAGTAAAGCGGAGTGGCTGCAGCGCCATTGCAAGAGACCTTCAACCGAGGCAGTGACTTTACCCCCGCAACCTCAAAATTATGGCAATCCACGCCAACAAGACCGAGTAATGAACACTTCCACATCAACCACGAGAAAAAAAAGAAAGAGAGAGAGAAGAGAGAGAGAGAAGAGAGAGAAGAGAGAGAGAAGAGAGAGAGAGAGAGAGAGAGAGAGAGAGAGAGAGAGAGAGAGAGAAATACACGCGAATGTAGATAGATACGGGAACACGCCATCGACAGGTGCCAGCCGGACGTGTATAGAGAACGAAATAATTGAGAGAGAGAGAGAGAGAGAGAGAGAGAGAGAGAAAGAGAGAGAGAGAGAGAGAGAGAGAGAGAGAGAGAGAGAGAAGAGAGAGAGAGAGAGAGAGAGAGATGAGAAAGCAGACATTAGACAGAGAGAAGAGAAAACAGAGATAGATTATAGAAGAGAGAGAGGAGAGAGAGAGAGAGAGAGAGAGAGGAGAGAGAGAGAGAGAGAGAGAGAGAGAGAGAGAGAGAGAGAGAGAGGAGAGAGAGAGAGAAGTGGACCAAGGCAAAACACATCGCCGCACTTGCTGTTGGGTTGGTGCCGAGAGAGAACCACAAGGATGGCGGTTTCTAGACTAGGGAGAGGAGAGGGGAGGGAAGAGGGGGGGGGAGGGGGAAGAGGGAGGGAGAGGAGGAGGGAGATAGAGGGATATATATATATATATATATATATATATATATATATATATTTATATATAGAGAGAGAGAGAGAGAGAGAGAGAGAGAGAGAGAGAGAGAGAGAGAGAGAGAGACAGGACAACAGAAACAGAGAAGACCACACAGAAAGGCCTAAGAAACAGACAGACAGCCAGACAAGTAACCACCCCATCAATAACAACAACAACAACAATAATAAAACAATAATACACCAAATCTTCTTACCAAAAATGCCTTCAAAACAACAACAACAACAACAACAAAAATAGCGAATTCCTATTTAGCTCGATGTCCATTCTGGGAGCTGTAATATTCAATTGAAAGTCCGTTCATGCAAATTCACAAGGCGGAGATCGGATGAGGCAGCAGGGAAATAAATGTGCGAGGGATGGGCTGTGTATGTGCTCGAATATGTACATAGATATACATACATGCATACCTACACGCATACACATAGATATATACACAAAGCATACACAAAGGCGGACGCAATATACACACGCACACAAACGCAAACGCACATATACACACCAAGCGCACACGCACATACACACAGAAACGCACACGCAAACTCACACACACAACACACACACACACACACACACACACACACACACACACATACATATAAATTAAAGAAAATTAGATGAAGGAAATTAAGAAGAAAAAAACAAGAACAAGAAAGAGAAAAGGAACGAAAGAACAAGAACAAGGAAAGGAGGAGAACACAGAGAAACAGGAGAAGAAGAAGAACAACAACAACACTACTCCGCTCTTGATATTCTAC
>NW_020869091.1:430292-437153 GCF_003789085.1 Penaeus vannamei | reverse complement strand
CGGTGTATTCATGAGTCAGCGACCCATACTCATTGAGCCTCACGTGTTGAGTTCACCGGGAGACAGAAGGAACAATGACACTCGCGCCTCTTGAACTATACTCATGTGCTCCTGTGTAAGTGTGTGTGTACTGTTCTCAGGCGTCTTGAAGTGCTGTACTCATCGTCTGAAGTACTGTAACTCATTGTTTTTGATCTACTATACTCAAGGCGTCCTTTGGAAGTATTGTACTCCATCGTCTTGATGCTAGCTATACTACCATTCTCGATCGTCTGAACTACTATACTGCTGCAATCCCTCGTGCGTCTTGAAGTATTATAGCCCATTGTCTTGGAAACCACTATACTAACCTATTCTCATCGTCTTTGGACTAATTAAACTCATGCGTCTTAAACTATACTATAACTACTATTCTCATATCGTCTGAACTACTATTCTCCATACGTCTTGAACTACGCATAACTCATGCGTCTTAAACTACTATAACTACTATCTCTCCGATGCGTTTTTTTAACGTACTATTCTCATGCGTCCCTTGAACTACTATTCTTTTATGCGTCTTGAACTACTTATTCTCATCGTTCTTGAACTAAACCATACTCCATTGCGTCTTAAACTACTATTCTCATCGTCTTGAACTACTAATTTTCATCGTCTTGGACTACCGATTCTCATGCGTCTTAAACTATTATAACTACTATTTGCTCATCGTCTTGACTACTATTTCTGCATCGTCTTGAACTACATACTCATGCGTCTTAAAAACCTACTATTCTCATCGTCTTGAACTACCATACTGCATGCGTCTTAAACTACATATACTAATATTCCTCATCGTTTTTAACTACTATTCTCATGCGTCTTGAACTACGATTCTCATTCGCGTCTATGAACATACTATTCTCATCGTCTTGAACTAGCTATTCTCATCGTCTGGACTACTATTCTCATTGCGTCTTAAAACTACTATACTACTATTCTCATCCGTCTTAAACTAGCTATTGCTCAATGGGCGTCTTGAACCTACTATTTCTCAATCGTCTTGGACTACGATTCTCATGCGTCTTAAACTACTATATACTATTGCTCATGCGTTTTTAACTACTATTCTCATAGCGTCTTGAACTACTAATTCTCATCCGTCTTGAACTACTATCTGCATCGTCTTGACTAACTTATTCTCATCGTCTTCAACTACTATCTGCATCGTCTTCAGCTACAATTCTCATGCGTCTTAAACTACTTATACTACTATTCTCAATCGTCTTCAACTACTATTCTCATCGTCTTGAACTAACTATTCTCATGCGTCTTTAAACTATCTATTCTCATCGTCCTTCAACTACTATTCTCATCGTCTTGAAGCTACTATTGCTCAATCCGTCTGAACTACCATACTCCAATGCGTCTTAAACTACTATTCTCATCGTCTTGAAACTAGCTATTCTCATGTCTTGGATACTACGATTCTGCATCGTCTTGAACTACGCTATACCATGCCGTCTTAAACTACTAATCTCATCGTGCTTGAAACTACTATTTCATCGTTCTTTGGAACTACGATTCTCATGGCAGTCTTAAACTACTATACTACTATTCTCCATCGTTTTTTAATCTACTATTCTCATCGTCTTAGAACTACTATTCTCATCGGTCTTGAACCTACTATTCTCAAATCGTCTTGAACATACTATTCTCATCGTCTTCACTACTATTCTGCATAGTCTTCACTACTTATTCTCATGCGTCTTAAACTACTAATACTACTATTCTCATCGTCTTCAACTACTATTCTCTATCGTCTTGAATCTACTATTACTCATGCGTCTTAAACTACTATATCTACTATTCTCATCGTCTCAACTACCTATTCTCAATCGTCTTGAACTACTAATTCTGCATCGTCTTGAACTACCATACTATGCGTTCTTAAACTACTTAATTCTCATCGTCTTGAACTATCTATTCTGCAATCGTCTTGGACATACGATTCTGCATCGTCTTTGAACTACTATTCCTCATCGTCTTGAACTTACTATTACTCATGCGTCTTGAACTAACTATTCTCATCGTCTTGAAACACTATTCTCATCGTCTTCACTACCTGATTTCTCATCGTCTCAACTACTATTCCTCATGCGTCTTAACTACTAATACTAAGTACTATTTCCAATCGTCTTTTCAACTAACTATTCTCATCGGTCTTGAAACTACTATTCTCATCGTCCCTTTCAACTACTTATTCTCATCGTCTTCAAGCTACTATTCTCATGCGTCTTAAACTAATATACTACTATTCTCATCGTCTTCAACTAATATTTCTCATCGTCTTGAACTACTATTTCTCATGGCGTCTTAAACTAACTTATAACTACTATTCTCATCGTCTCTCAACTACTATTCTCAATCGTCTTGATACTATCTCATGCGTTTGAACTACATGACTCATGCGTCTTTAAAACTACTATTCTATCGTCTTGAACTACTATTCTCATACGTCCTTCAACTACTATTCTCGATCGTCTTGAACTACTATTCTCATCGTCTTCAACTTACTATTCTCATCGTCTTCAACTACTATTCTCATCGTCTTCAACTACTATTCCTCATCGTCTTGCACTACTATTCTCATCGTCTTGAACTAACTATTCCTCATATGCGTCCTTAAACTACTAAGCTTATTCCTCAATCTCTTGCTAACTACTATTCTCATCGTCTTGAACCTACTGATTCTCATCGTCTTGAACTACCATTACTCAGCGTCTTAAAGCTACTATTCTCATCGTGCTTGAACCTACTATTTCTCATCGTCTTGGACTACGATTCTCATCGTCTTTGAACTAACTATTCTCAATCGTCTTGAACTACTATTCTCATCGTCTTGAAACTACTATTCTCATCGTCTTGAAACTACTATTCTCATCGTCTTCAACTACTATTCTATCGTCTTAACTACTATTCTATGGTCCCTTAAACTATTTACTATAGTCTAGTGAATTTTTTTTTTTTTTTTCTGATTCCTCTATCGTCTTGAACTAACTATTCTCATCCGTCTGAACTTACTATTCTCATCGTCTTGAAACTACTATTCTTCATCGTCTTGCTAATGCGTCTTAAATCACATACTCATTCTCATCGTCTTCTACTGTTTGAACTACTATTCTCATCGTCTTGGACTACTATTCTCAAACTACTACTAACTAACATTCTATCGTCTTTAACTACTTCTTCTCCTGCATGGTATTCTTGTGGCTGTTCAAAGATTGTTTTATTTTGGTTACGGGTATTTGCTTGGGTCTTGTCTGCTTTTGTCCTGGTGCAGTCTGCTTGGCTTGGCTGTGCGTCTGCCTGATTCTGTTCTCTGCTTTCTGCTTTCCTTCTATCCTCTGCTGTTGTCTGCTGTCTGCTCATTCCTGCTGATTTCTTCTTCCTTGAATTCTGTCTGTTTCTACCCTGCTTCTGTCTTTTGTCTTCTTTCTCCTGCTTTCTGCTTCTGCTTCTGTTGATTCCTAATTCCTGCTTTACCTTCTTCCCTGAATATTGGTTGCTTCTGTTCTTGTCTCCTTGCTCCTGCTGTCTGCTTCTCTGTCTGGTGCCTCCCTTCTGCTGCTGTCTTCTGCTGGCTGTGGTCCCTCTAAGACCCCTGCTACTGCTGATATCTGCTCCTGCTCTCTAGTTGTTATTGTTGTTGCTGTTGTTACTGTTTGTTGTTATTGTTAATGTTTTTTGTTATTTTATTTTACTGGTGTCGATGTGATACACACAGATGAACAATATAATATATATATACACACATATATATGAACACACACACACGCACACACACACGCGTACGCAACACAACACACGCGCATGAACACACACACACAACAAACACACACACACACATGTCATGCATAGATATTAATGTTACGGGCATTTTTATTAATGTTATTGTTTCTGCTATCATTGTGGTTGTTATTGTCTGTATTGTTCTTGAAAATTGTTGTCATGGTGATGGTGGTAGTGATAGAAATTTTATGATAAAAGAGATGATTTTATAGTAATGGTGATACTTACAAAAATTAACAGCTGATCACATTATATCATCATCATCATCACCATCACCATCCTCATCATCACCAACCACTACCACCACCCACCATCATCATCACCATCACCATTGTCACCACCGCCACCATCTTCGTCATCATCATTACTATCATCATCATCACCATCACCACCACTACCATACATCATCATCACCCACCACCACCACCACACCACCACCATTATCACTCACTATCATCATCTCATCACCATCATCACCACCATCCACTATCATCACCATCATGAAAACCACCCCAATCCTCCCCATTCACAACATTTCATCACCACCCCCCATTCCATACAGCCCTGGACTTCACAATATCATTTTAACGAATTATGAAAAGACCCAAAAATATATTTTAAATATGCCGTCGCCCCCTCTGGCAACACTGCTATCAGAAAACAGTGTTGCCAGATGCTATCACACTTCTGGACTCATTTCCTCGTGGGAGGGAGGGAGAGAGTGATAACGAAGGAGAGGGAGAGAGGGAGTGATAACGAGGGAGAGGGAGAGAGGGAGTGATAACGAAGGAGAGGGAGAGAGGGAGTGATAACGAAGGAGAGGGAGGGAGAGAGTGATAACGAAGGAGAGGGAGAGAGGAAGAGTGATAATGAAGGAGAGGGAGAGAGGGAGTGATAACGAAGGAGAGGGAGAGAGGGAGTGATAACGAGGGAGAGGGAGAGAGGGAGTGATAATGAAGAGGGAGAGAGGGAGAGAGTGATAACGAAGGAGAGGGAGAGAGAGAGTGATAACGAAGGAGAGGGAGAGAGGGAGAGAGGGAGTGATAACGAGGGAGAGGGAGAGGAGGGAGTGATAACGAAGGAGAGGGAGAGAGGGAGTGATAAGAAAGGAGAGGGAGGGAGAGAGTGATAAGGAAGGAGAGGGAGAGAGGGATTGATAAGGAAGGAAGGGAGAGAGGGAGTCATAACGAAGAGAGGGAGAGAGGGAGTCATAACGAAGGAGAGGGAGAGAGGGAGTGATAACGAAGGAGAGGGAGAGAGGGAGAGAGGGAGAGGAAGGGGAGAGATGATGTGTTGGGAAGAACGGAGGGAGAGGGAGAGGGAAGGAGAGAGAAGGGAGTGGAGAGGAGAGAGGGAAGGAGAGGAGGAGTGGGAGAAGGAGAGGGAGAGAGAGGGGGAAAGGGAAGGAGTGGGAGAGGGAGAAGGAGAGGGAGAGAGAGAGAAAGAAAAAGAGAAAGAGAGAGAGAGAGAGAGAGATAGATAGATAGATAGATAGATAGATAGATAGATAGATAGATAGATAGATAGAGAAGAGAGAGAGGAAGAGAAAGAGAAAGAGAAGAGAAAGAGAAAGAGAAAGTGAAGTGAAGAGAAAAAGAGAAAGAGAAAGAGAAAGAGAAAGAGAAAGAGAAAGAGAAAGAGAAAGAGAAAGAGAAAGAGAGAGACAGAGAGAGATAGGAGACACGAGAATAGACCATATGACAAACCGACTAATAGATAATAACCTGACAGGCATACAGCGAAGTAGACGATAGATAGATACGAAAATAGAAAGACGAACAAACAACAACAAAAAACAAAAACACAATCAGAATATTAAACACGCAGAGATTCGCAAAAAAACATAAACAAAACATCAACAATGTTATACTTTCATTCTACACATAGCCGCACTTACGGAAAAGGGTTAATACGTATTCAGGCTTTTGTTAAAACAAAATTCGGGTCTAATATAAACAAATGAATAGCATGTTTCATCACTAAAAGCTTGTATGCGCCAAAATAAATCTTTATGAATTGTCTCATTAGCCATAAATTAAAGCATAACAAGAATTTAGGTGTACCGTAGTGTGAGAGATGGGGAAGATAGCTCAAAGTACGGTACGAGTTGAACCCAGGAGCCATACGTAAGTGAACAATCAGCATTTTTTTTTTAAATGAGAGGACATTTCATTGGATTTTAATGATTTATTACGAGTAGATAGAAAATCGATTGGCGGTGCAGATCAATACATATCGATTGCTCCCTTATTTTATCGATTTTCACTCGACTGACCTCACTCCTGCAACATCATGGAACTGTAAAAAAAAAAAAAAAAAAAAAAAAAGAAAAAAAAAATCAATGCATCAACTTGCAATTTTATGCAACGAAAGCTCATTTTTCCAAATATATTGAGTGTTGTTTATGCTTGTTTTGTCCTCATGGAATATTAAGAAGGAATATGCGAGGGAGAAAATTATTGCAACGTTGCAAAACAGAAAATGAAGGAGAGAGAGAATGGGAGATGAGGAGGTTGGGGAAAGAGAAGAAGAAGAGAGGAGAGAGAGAGGAGAATGAGGAGTTTGGGGAAAAGATGGTGAGAGGGAGAGGAGGAGGAGGAAGGGGAGGAGGAGGAGGAGGAGGAGGAGGAGGAGGAGGGGAGGAGGAGGAGGAGGAGAGGAGGAGGAGGAGGAGGAAGAGGAAGAGGAGAGGGTAAGATGAGAATGAGGAAAAGAAAGGGAGTAAGAGGAGGAGGAGGAGGAGGAAAGAAGAAGAAGAAGAAAATGAGGAAATGGAAAAGAAAATAGGACGAAAGAGAGGAAGAAAAAAAGAAGAAAGAAAGAAGGAAAAGTAGAAGAAGAAAATAAAGAGAAGAAGGGAATATTAAGAGAAGAGAAGAGAAGAGAAAACGAATGACAGATTAGAAAAAAAATGAACAAGTTGTACATACGAGAAAATGAAATAACTGCCTCTGTCTGCATCTGTTTAAATATTCATAAGTTGAATGACATGGGAGGTTCTCAAAAGCAGAAAGAACGTGTTATATATAC
>NW_020869091.1:415292-420292 GCF_003789085.1 Penaeus vannamei | reverse complement strand
AGCTGACAAGGCAACAATGTTCACATATCACCACATAGAGAAGAGAGCCCGAGAGAGAGGTCTTACGTCGGCCTGATACCTGCGAAGCCAAGTAACGTCGAGAGGGTATGATCGGGAGGAGGAGAGAGCGAGTGAAAAGGAGTGGAAGAGGAGGGAGGTGAGGAGGAGGGGGGCGAATAAGCGGCGAGGGGCAAAGGAGGTGAAGGAACCTTGAAGGGGAAGGAGGAGGAGGAGAATGGGGGAGGAGGAACTGGGAGGCTAAGGAAAGGTGAAGGAACTTGGAAGGAGGAGGAGAGGAAAGGGAGGAGAGAATAGGAGGTAAGGGGTGAAGGAACCTTGAGGAGGTAGGAGAGGAGGAGGAAGAGGAGGAGAGGAGTGAGGAGGGAAGAAGGAGCAAGGAGGTGAAGGAACCTTGAAGGAGGAGGAAGGAGAGGCCGGAGTGAATGAGGCAAGGAGATGAAGGAACGCTTGCAGGAGGAGGAGAGAAAGGAGGAGGAGGAGGAGGAAGAGGAGGAGGAGGAGGAGGGGGGAATAGGAGGGCAAAGAGGTGAAGGAACCTGAAGGAGGAGGAGAGGAAGGGAGGGAGGAGGAGGAGGAGGGAAGAGGAGGGCAAGGAGGTGAAGGAACCTTGAAGGAGGAAGGAGGTGGAGGAGGAAGGAGGAGGAGGAGGAGGAGGAAGAGGAGGAGGAGGAAGGAGGGGGGAATAGAGGGCCAAAAGGAGGTGGAAGGAACCTTGAAGAGGAGGAGAGGATAGAGGAGGAGGAGGAGGAGGGAGAGAGGAGGCAAGGAGGGTGAAGGAACCGTTGAGGAAGGGAAGGTAGGTGGAGGAGGAGGAGGCGGGAGGAGGAGGAGAGAGGGAAAAGAGGGAGGAGGAGGAGGGGGGTAATAGGAAAGGCAAGGAGGTGAAGGAACTTGAAGGAGAGGAGGAGGAGGAGGGGAAGAGGAGGTAAGGAGGTGAAGGAACCTTGAAAGGAGGAAGAGGAGGAGGGAGGAGGAGGAGGAGGAAGGGAAGAAGGAGAGGGGAGGAGGCGGGGGGAATAGGAGGTAGGAGGTGAAGGAACCTGAAGGAGAAGGAGGAGGAGGAGGAGGAGAGGGGGAGGGGAGTAGGAAGAAGGAGGAGAAAAGGAAGAAGGAGGGAGGAGGAGGAGTGAAGGAACCTTAAGGGAGGAGGAGGAGGAGGAAGAGGAGCGAGGAGAGGAGGAGGAGATAGGAGGAAGGTGGAGAGGAGAGAAGGAAGGAGGTGAAGGAAACCTTGAAGGAGGAGGAGGAGGAAGGAGGAAAGGAGGAGAGGAGAGGAAGGAGGATGGATTGAGGAGAGGAAGGAGGAGGCAGGAGGAGGAGAGGAAGAGGAGGAGGAAGAGGAGGAGGAGGAGGAGGAGGAGGAGAAGAAGGGGGAGAAGTGAGAGGAGAGAAGGAAGGAGGTGAGGAACCTTTGAAGGAGGAGGAGGAGGAGGAGGAGAAGGAGGAGGAAGAGGAGAGGAAGAAGGAGGATGAGGAGAGGAAAGGAGGAGGAGAGGAGGAGAGGAAGGAGGAAGGAGGAAAGGAGAGGAGAGAGGGAGGAGGAGGAGAAGAAGGAGAAGGAAGGAGGAGGTTTAAGAACTCTGGAAAGAGGAAGAGGGAGAGTAGGAGGAGGGAAGAGGAGGAGTAAGAAGAAGAAGAAAAGGAAGAAGGGAGAAGGAAGGAGGAGGAGGGAAGGTAGTGGAAGAGGCCAAGGAGGTGAAGGAACCTTGAAGGAGGAGGCNTAGCACTACTCATCTGACCTTCGTCACCATCCACTCGCATCTTAAATCACAACTGCGGTTTTCTCTCACTTAAGGTGCTGTCACACTAGCACTTTTTCCGTCAAGTTTTTGAAAATTTCCTGAAATTTTGTTCATGTTTGAGCGAATTGACGATATTTTAGTCAGACGATAATGATCGTTTCCGTCTGAAAACCTTTCCGTCAACTTTTTCAGCCAAGCAAAGTCAAATCAAGAGGTATATTCGAGTATATTTGTATTTATGTTAAATAAAACTGGCAAAAAATTGACGGAAAAAGTGCTAGTGTGACAGCACCTTTGCTCGACGAGAGGAAGGTCATATCAGGACAGACACAGGATGTCGTGGCTCCTGCTCCATGGCCAGGGACTGCAAATGTTTTATAGTGATCCCGCTCAACAAAATTAAGGATATGCTTCCCCCGCTTCTTAATAGTCTTGTGTCAGACCATCTAGATTTAATTTAGAATCAGTTAAAGAAAAGTTAATACGATCAACATGCATAGATGAGTTGGAGGATAGGAATGTTCATGTTCATGTGGACATAAACCGCGTTTTCAATTACTTGAAAGAGTAACTTACATCTGCCATTCTACCAAACGATTTTTTTTAGATTCAGACACACACACGCACACAAATACACACATACATACACACACACACACATACACACACACACACACACACACACACACACACACAAACATGGAAAGAGAGAGAAAAAATGTGAGAGAAAGAATGAGAGAGAGAGAAAGAGAGAGAGAGAGAGAGAGAAAGATGGGGAAAGAGAGACAGACACAGAGACAGACAGAAACAAACCTCGAAAGCGGGGGGGAAAGAGAGTGAGGAGAGAAAGAGAAAGAGAGACGAAGACGAAAGAGAAAGCTCTAAAAGCCAACCAAGACAAGCTCCCAGATTTCGTGTCCCAACCGGGCCGAGAGAGGACACGGGCCAGCATCACACCTCATGAAATATGGAAGATCCGCCATCGATCAGTTTCATGACGCCTTCAGGAGGGACGTCCATTTCGGGGGAAAGACAAAAGGGAATTAAAGGTCTCCAGTAAATAGCGATGGATAAGGAAGATCAAGAGAGGGAGGGAAATGGAGGGAGGATCCGAGAGAGAAAGATGGATGGTTGAAGAATATAAGAGAAAGATAGAATAAGTGGAAAATATGTTGTTATAGAAAGGAGTTTTATAGTCTTCTTGCATCTGTTAGTGTACTTATAATCCATAATCTATCTCCCCCGGAGGTTCCTCTGCGCCAACCTCGAACCCCTGGTCATGCGAGACGGACATACCCCCCCGCCCTCGCCCCCTGCCCCCGCCCCCCCCCCCTGGCCAAGAGCTCGGGGCTGATGAGGGAAACGAGAAGAGCAATTGCCTTAAAAGCATCAAATTGCTTTTAAAGGAGTTGATTCTTTTTCTTACATTCGGCGGGGTGAGAATTAGAGAGAGAAAAAAAGTGAGATTGATAGATAGGTAGAGATGGAAAGAGAGAGAGAGAGAGAGAGAGAGAGGGAGGGAGGGAGGGAGGGAGGGAGGGAGGGAGGAGGAGAGAGAGAGAGAGAGAGAGAGAGAGAGAGAGAGAGAGAGAGAGAGAGAGAGAGAGAGAGAGAGAGAGAGAGAGAGAGAGAAAGAAAGAGACACGAAAGAGAAAGATAGAGAGATAGAGAGAAATGAGAGTGAGAGAGAGGGGGGGGGTAAAGGGAGATAAGTAGATATATATAGAGAGGAGAGGTAAAGTAAGAAAATAGAAAAAAACAGTAAAAACAGTCATCCATCCTAAGATCCTAATTCTACACATTTGAACTAGATAAATCAATAACCAATTGAAATAAAAAACATGAGCAAGCAATCAAAAGATTAATAAACAAACAAACCCTCCCCCCTCCCCCACATCGCTCCTCCCTTTCCCCCTCCCCCTCCTCTCTTTCCCCTAACCCCCTCATCCCGTCATCTCCCCTTCCTCAACCCTCCCCTAACCCCCTCCTCTCCCTTCTTCACCCTCCCCCCTCCTTTCCCTCTCCTAACCCCCTTCCCTCCTCTCCCCCTCCTCTCCTCTCCCCTTCCCCCTCCCCCTTCTCTCTTTCCCCTACCACCTCATCTCCCTCTCCTCTCCCTTCCCCTCCCCTTCTCTCCCCTTCCTTCACCCTCCCGTCATCTCCCCTTCCTCTCCCCTCCTCTTCCCCTCCCTCTCCTCTCCCTTCCCCTCCCTCCCCTCCCCCTCCTCCCTCCCTAACCCCCTCCCCTTCCCTCCCCCCTACCCTCCCCTTTCCCCCCCCCCTTTCTCTCTCCCCTCATCTCCCTCCCCCACCTCATCACCGAGCGGTCGCCTCCACCTCAATGAGATGATCCTCCGCCTTCCTCGCACTTAAAATACCCGGCCAGTTGCGGTTATTGCCGGCCGCCGAGGGAGCCAATCAGCTGAGGACGGGAGGGGAGGGGAGGGAGGGGAGGAGAGGGAGGGAGGGGGGAGGGGGAGAGGGAGGAGGGAAAGAGGTGAAGGAAGGGACCGGGGGGCTGGTGAGGGGGTGGGGGGAAGGAGGAGGAGGTGGGAGGCGGAAAAGGGAGGGGAAGGAGAGGGAGGGAGGGAGGTGAAGGAAGGGACGGGGAGGTTGGTGAGGGGGAGGGAGAAGGGAAGGAGGAGGAAGGGAGGGAGGGGAGGAGAGGGAGGGAGGGAGGTGGAGGAAGGGACCGGGGAGGTTGGTGAGGGGGAGGAGGTGAAGGAGGAGGAAGGGAGAGGAGGGAAGGAGAAGGAAGGGACCGGAGGGGGGAGTAGGAGGGGGAAGAGGGAAGAGGGAAGGAGAAGAAGGAAGGGACCAGGGAGGTGGTGAGAGGGAAGAGGGAAGGAGGGGGAGAGGGAGGGAAGGAGGTGAAGGAAGGGACAGGGGAGGTTGGTGAGGGGGAGGGGGTGGAAGGAGGGAGGGAAGGAGGGGAAGGGAGGGGAGGAAGGGACGGGGAGGTTGGTGAGGGGGAGGGGGGAATGAGGAGGGAGGGAGGGAGGGAGGGAAGGAGTGGAGGAAGGGACAGGGGAGGTTGGTGAGGGGGAGGGGGGAGGGAAGGGGAAGGGAGGGGGAAGGACCGGGAGGTTGGAGAGGGGAGGGGGGAGAAGGAGGGGAGAGAGGAGAAGGAAGGGACAGGGAGGTTGGTGAGGGGGAGGGGGGAAGGAGGGGGAGGGGGAGGAAGAGGGGGAGGTGGAGGTGGAGAAGGGAGGGGTGAGAAGAGAGGAAGACGGGAGG
>NW_020869091.1:385292-407792 GCF_003789085.1 Penaeus vannamei | reverse complement strand
GAACAAGCAGAACGAAATAAAATAAATAAATAAATAAAAAGGAAGAAGGTGATGAAAAAAGTTAACGAATAGAATTAAAAAAAAAAAAAAAAAAAAACAGACAATAGTTCAAGAAACAAAAAAAATGAACAAAAAGACCCTCTGCAAAATTGTTAAAATATTTAGCGAAAATGTTTAGACAGATGTGCGGTGCAGATGAAGCCACAATCTCTCTCGCCTCTCTCGCTCTCTCAATCTATCTATCTATCTATTTATCTATCTATCTATCTCTTTATCTCTCTATCTCTCCCTTCTATCTCTCTCTCTCTATCTATCTATCTATCTATCTATCTATCTATCTGTCTCTCTCTCTCTCTCTCTCTCTCTCTCTCGCTCTCTCTCTCTCTCTCTCTCTCTCTCTCTCTCTCTCTGTCTCTCTCTCCTCTCTCATCTCTCTCTCTCTCTCTCTCTCTCTCTCTCTCTCTCTCTCTCTCTCTCCTTAATCTATCTACTATCTTTTTATCTATCTTCTTTTGTATTCTATCTAATTCCTTCTTCCTCCCATCCCTGTCTCCAGCACTTCCCTATTGAGTTCAATCGTACATTGTCCTCGTTAACTTCGTTATTGCTCTTGGCCTTCCATAACCCGTATATTGCAAAGAAATAAAATCAAATAAAAATAACTTAAATTCCTTAAATTCAACCTGAACGCAACATACGATAAAGCGACAACATGATTAATCTTAATTAATCTTTCTGTTATCTTATGTTTGATTTTATTCATTGGTCTCTCTGCCCCTTTTCCGCCTGGTTCCAGCAGTCGAAGGGAGAATGTCACTGCAAGTCAATATTGCAAATTGCATTGAAACCTGACAAACCTCCGCGGATTCTCGGAGCCATTCAAGCATCGTAATTGATTTTGACAATGGTTTTGATGGTTTGCAAGTGGAGATGGCATGCTAATGAAGATGCCCCGTGCAACGCTGCAATTGTTGTGGGTTTTAGTCGACGCTGCGCTGGGCGGCGGAGAGAAAAGGAGTGACATGAGGTAGTCTGTGAGCTGGGATGTTGGGTGGGCTGTGACTAGGCCGGGAGGTATGTTTGTATGTGTGAGTCCTGTGCTATACGCTTTGGCATACCCTTACACATGCATAGACTCACATGCACAGACACACATGCACACACACAACACACACATGCACACACAAACACACACATGCACACACAAAACACACACATGCACACACAGCACACACAAAAACACACACATGCACACACAAAACATGCACACACAAACACACACATGCACACACAAAACACACACATGGACAAACACACACATGCACATACATATATATATATGTGAGCGTGTTTGTGCGTGTGTGTGTGTGTGTGTGTGTGAGTGTGTGTCCATAATGCTGTTATGCAATGCATATTCTATAAGCTATATTATACCTTTTGCTTTCTGTTATATTGCACGCATTGTTGCAAGTCAGTATGCACATTCCGCTAGCCATATTAATATCTGTTTGCAGAATAGTATGGATATTTCTGAATAAGAGAAAAGATGAGAGAAATTTTATAATATCTGCATGGTCGCTAAATTTCTGTTTCTCTCTTGCAGCCTTTTATTGCAGTGTTGAAGGCAATTTCGTGTATAAAAGAATTCTTGTGTTTTTTAGTAAAAAATATATGTATGCAAAAATGGTCATGTAAATGCATCTACCTTTCTTTCTCTCTCTTTTTCTCTCTGTCTTTATGTATGTAGAATGCTTGTGTGTGTATATATGTTGATGTATGTACGTATATATGCATGCATGTATGTGAATGAATGTTCTCTCTCTCTCTCTATCTATCTATCTATCTAACTATCTTTCTATGTATCTATGTATCTATCTATCTTTCTATCTCTCTCTCTGTCTATCTATCTAACTATTTCTATTTCTATTTATCTATCTATCTACATTTCTATCTATCTATTCTTTCTCGTCTCTCTCTCCTCTCTCTCTCTCTCCTCTTCTCCTCCCTCTCTCTCTCTCTCTCTCTCTCTCTCTCTCTCTCTCTCTCTCTCCTCTCTCTCTCTCTCTCTCTCTCTTCTCCTCTCTCTCTCTCTCTCTCTCTCTCTCTCTCTCTCTCTTTCTCTCTCTCTCTCTCTCTCTCTCTCTCCTACTCATTCCCATCTCTCTCTCCTCTCTTCTCCTCTCATCTCTCTCTCTGCCCTCTCTTCTTCCCTCTCTCTCTCTCTATCTCTCTTTCTCCTCTTCGCCTCGTCTCTCTCACCTCTCTCTTCATCTTCTCTTTCTCTAGTTTCTCTCGTTCATCTCATCTCCTCTTCACATGCTCGTCTGCGTCTCTCTTCTCTTCTCTCATCTCTACTTCTCTTCTTCTCTCTCTCTCCTCACGTCTCTCTCGTCTCCATACTCTCTTTCTCTCTCTCTCTTCTCTCTCTCTCTCTTCTCTCACTCTCATCATCTCTCTCTCTCATCCTCTCTCTCTCTCTCTCTCTCTCTCTCGTCTCATTCTTCTCTCTCTCTCTCTCTCCTCTCGTCTCTCTCTCTCATCTCCCTCTTCTCTCTCCATCTCTCTGCTCCTCAACTTTTCCAAAAAGTTTTTTTTTTCATACATGTTTGATGATCGGCCGTTTTATCAGTGTCTCCAGTGTGCTTTCGTTGTTGTTATTGTTTTTTGCATTTTTCCTCATTTCACTTTAATTTCTCCAGATAAGAAATCACGTGATTACATCATTGCTCATTTTTGGTCTCGCCTTTGTATTCTCTCCTTATTTCTTTTCCGTTCTTCCTCTGGTTTCTGATTGGTATCTAAAATTTCATTCATCTCTTCTTATTTCTATTCATTTCCCTGTTCGGTTTCTTCTCTTTTTCTTTGGGTCTTTATCTCTTTCTCTTTCTTCATTCTTGTTCTTGCCTTCTTGCTTTATTTCTTCTTTTTACTTCCCTCTTTCCTATTCTTTAATTTCTCCTTACTCTTCCACTCCCATCATTTTGTTTTTGTTTTCTCTCACTATCCGACTTCGCAGTTTTTTTACTGTCTCCCATCTTTAATCTTTTTCTTCTAATTTCATGCGATCTCCTTCGTTCTATCCGGTTCGCTGTTCTTCTTTTTAGCTTAATCGCGTATTTTTCCTCCACATTCTTTTACTTCTGGCCCCTTCGTCTTCCTAATTTCTTTCGTCTCTCTTTCGCTCCTTCCTCTGTCTCCTCCCCCCTCCCCCCCTCATACGCAAGCTAACTAATTATGAGGCATCCTCGGTTTTCTCGTCTGTTTAGTTAGAAGGCTTTTTAATCTCCTTATCTCTCTCTCTCTCTCTTCTTCTCTTCATCCCTCCTTCTCTCTTACTATCTCTCATCTTATCTCGTGTCTCTTCTCTCTTTTATCTCACTATATCTTTCTTCTCTCACTTCATATCACTCATCTATCTCTATACTATCTCTTATTATACTATAAATGATATTATACTACTAGCTTATATATATAAGCCATTCTCTCTCATCTGCTACTATCTAATCATATATTATCTATATATCTATCTATCTATTGCTCTATAACTCCTAATATACTCTCATAGTTATATATATAATATATTATCTATTACCGTATATATCTATCACTCTTATTATAGTATATGATATCGTACTCTCTCATCAATATATTATTCTCAATCATATCTCCTCTTTATTCATTCACGCTATAGTATATATATTAATCTCTCTTACACTTGAGTTGCTACACGATGACGCAAAAGCAAAGACGAATACAGAGTTATAGTGAGATAAGAGATGGAATAATAGTAGTAAGAGAGATATTAATCATTATATTATTTATAATAATTATATTAATATTTTAATATATATTATATATTAATATATAATATATATTAATATATTATTTATTAATAATATATTATTATATATATATTTATATATATATGATTATAATATTATAATATAATATTTTATTATGTTATTAATTTATATTATTATTAAATATTAATTAGTATTATACATTTATAATATATTATAATATATATATATATTAACTTTAAATATATATATATATATTATATATTTATATAATTATAAATTAATATATTATCACTATATATTTACATTATTATTATATATTTAATTAATGAAAATATATTTAATATTAAATTAATATTATTTACTTCCTTATTTTCATTTATTTTATGTTATTTTTTACTTATTAATCTTATTTTTTTTTATTTATTATTATATTATATTATTTTATAATATTTATTTTATTTATTATTTTTTATTTTTATTTATATATTTAAGTTATTTATTATGGTGGTATATTATTTTTTTCTGTGGGTGTATGTATACGTTTATCTATTGTTAGTAGATGTATATATGTAATATTAGTATTTTAGTTATTATAGGTATATATTTTTTTATTTTTTTTTCTTTCTTTCTTTTTTTTATTGTTTTATGTTTTTCTATAACTATATATCTTTTATTTTATTTTATTTTACTCAATTGTTTTTTCTTATATGATAATCTTTTTTTTCCTCTTATCTAATATTAATTATTATCATTATAATTATTGTATATTTCTTGTATCCGTGGTGTGTTGTTATAGTGTAAGTCGAATTAGATTTGCACTATATTTTTACAAATAGTAAATTTATTATTCTTATTGTTATTTTTTTTCCTTATATATATTTATATTATTTATTATCACTATTTATTTTTATATATATAATTATGTAGGGTATCTATTATATATATATATATATATGGTATATATACATATATATATATATTTTATACTATTTTATATTCATAGTGAAGTATTTATTAAATTAAGTTTATGTTCTTTTTTTTTCTTTTCTCCACCCTTTTCTTCCTGTTTCCTTAAACCTTAATTTCTGGAAAAAAGTTTCCCAGAATACTATATTATCGATTCCTCCATTTCATCTCCTTTATTCTTTTGGTTTCAAACGGGGAACTTCTTTCTTCTTCCTTCCTTCCGAACTCTTTTTGCTATTTCTTTTGGTTCTTTTTGTTTCCTATGTTTTCTTTTTTTTTTTTTTCTTTTTTTGTCTCCGGGTTTTTCTGGTGATTAGTTCTATGGGCCTGATGTGCGCTTGTAACTGGTGGTTATGGTATTGTGTGTGTGGTGTGTGTGTATACTTCTTTATCACACCCCTAACGCCACCACACCGCACCCACACACACAACCACCACACCACCCACCACCACACACACACCCCTCCCCCTCCCCTGCATCCTCTCCTCCTCCCACTTCCTGGTCCCCATGCTCCCCGAGGATGGCGGCGACGCTCACGCTTCCGAAGGAAAGACATCGGAGGAGGCCGGGGGGGGGGGGGGGGGGAGAAGGGGGTGAGGGGGTTCTGAAAATGGTTTATTTCTCCTTTTTCTTTTTTTTCTTCTTTTTCTTTCTATCTTTTCTTTTTTTCCTTCTTTTTTCCTTCTCTCTTGTCTCTGTTTCTCTCTTTTTCACTCTCTCTCTCTCTATCAAATAATCGTCTCTCTTTCTCTCTCTGTCTGCTCTTTCCCTCTCTGTCTGTCTGTCTCACTCTCTGTCTCTCTCTCCTCACTCTCTCTCTCTCTCTCTCGTTCCTCATCCTCGTCGTCTCTCACCTTTCTCTCTCTCTCTCTCTCCTCTCTTCAGTCATCTCTCTTCCTCTCTTCTACTGTCCTCCTCTTATCTTCTCTTCCTTTCTCCTTCTATTTTCCTCTCTCTCAATCTCTCATGTTTATGATTTATTTTTTCTACTCACCTTTACTCTCACCCACATCCTTAGGTCAACGTTCCTTCTCTTTATGATGACATGATCAATTTTTATTGTGTTGCTATTTTGCTTTTTATTTCCTAGTTTTTTTATAGAAATGACAAAATATCGCTTATCATTAGGACGATGCTGTGATAGCCTGCCTTATGGTTAATGGTGATAAAGCGAGTGATTGCCTAAGTGGATATATATATATATATAATATATATATATATATATAATAACTATATTATATATATATATAGATAGATAGATAGTTAGATAGATAGATGATAGAAGGATAGATAGATAAGTAGATAGATAGATATAGAATATAGATATATAGATATAATATTTTCTTTCCTTTCTTTTCTTTGTCTTATCCCCTTTCTTTCTTTCTTCCTTTCTTGTTGCAGCTTTCTTTCTTTCTTTTTTTGTGTTGTGTATGTGTGTGGTGTGTGTGTGTGTGTGTGTGTGTGTGTGTGGTGCGTGTGTGTGTGTGGTTATATCTTTACAGTGACAAAGTAAACGAAAATAGTAATAACGAAAAAAAAGGAACTAACGAACACTGGAAAACCATATGAAACAAAAAAATGAAATGGATAACAAAAAAAAGCGAAAGAAAATAAAAGTAAAAATTATTCAAAAGATAAAAAATGAAGAAAATGGAAATCATGTGAGCGAATCGAAAAAAGATGAACCAATAAAACAGAAAATAATTTAAAAATTGAGAAGTTATACCATCGAAAAAAAAACTTTAGCGATTACTCTTATTAGTATAAACAATTTTATTATTATTTACTCATTAGTTTTTTTGGCGCTATCATCATTACAAGATAAATGAAAATGTTAATAACGAAGAAAGGATAACAAAGGAAAAAAATTAAAGGCGAAAAAACAGAAATAGTATAAATAAAAGCATTCAAAGAAGAAGAAGAAAACTAACAAATACACATATACTCAAAGAAATAAAACCGCTAAAGAAATAGTACAAACAAAATAAATAAAAATAGATAAAGCAATGAATAGTATAAAACAAAAGTTCTCAGAGAACGAGAGAAAAAAAAATAAACAAAAACAACACATACCCAAAGAAATAAAACCATTAAAGATACATTACAAACAAAATAAATAAAACAGAAAATAGATAAAATAGAATAGATAATGAATCGATAAATGAATAAATAAATAAATATACTAAATAGATAAATAAATGAAATAAATAAAACAAAAACACACATGCCCAAAGAAACAAAACCATTAAAAAAAAAATACCACAAAAACAAATAAAACAGAAATAGCACAAACAAAACATTCAAAGAACCAAGACAAAAAAAAACACTCCAACAAAAAACACACATTCCCAAAGAAATAAAAGCATTTAAAGATACATAACAAATAAAACAGAAACAGCACAAACAAAACCATTCAAAAACCAAGACAAAAAAAAATCCAACAAAAAATACACACATCCCCCCAAAGAAATAAAACCATTAAAAGAGAAAAAAATAACATCAAAATGGAAAAATTATTAGCGGAAGGAAAACTTTACCCCCGATCACTCCGAAAGTCTCCGAGGTCGAGGTGTGACGATTCCAGCAATTCCAGTTTTAATATTTTCCTTCCAATATTTGCGATTTAACACCCGGACGAATGGGGAGCTGGGCTAATGGAGCTGAAAGAGGAAGAGGAGGAGAGAGATAGAGAGAGAGAGACAGGGGGATAGGAAGGGTGAGAGGGAAGAGGGAGGAGGGGGGAGGGGAGGAGAGAAAAAGAGGGGAGAATAGGAAAGGGAGACAGAGAGAGAGAGAGAAGTATGATTGTAATATGTGTGGTGGTGTGTGTAGAGAGAGACAATGAAAGAGAGAGAAGAGAGAGAGACTCAAAGCAAGTAAAGAAGAAGAAAAAAGAGGCGAAAAGAGAAAGGACAAGAAAGACCACACACAACAGTACACAACACAGCACATGAGAGACAGAGAAAAAATAATCCATCAATGCGTGTCGATTTTAACTCCATCAATGCACAGGAAGCAGCCCTCANAAGGGAGATCTAAGAGAGCAGAAAGAGGGGGAAGGGTGAGGGAGTATTGGTGGAGGAAGGCGAGAGGGGGACAAGAGAAGAAAGAACGAGGAGGAGAGAATAGGAGACGAGAAAGAGCGACGGGAAGAACTGCGGAGAACAGAAGAAGCGCATACCAGACGGGGCTCCACATCAACACACCCCAAACGTATTGGAACCACTAGAAAACCAAGACAACAAACAAAAGTGAATGGAATACAGGCTGAGAGAACAGACAAAGTCACAACATCCGACGAGAAAACGAGAGAAGATTAAAAAGACGGAGAATAGAAAAAGATAAGCGGTTAAAAAAAATAAATCTCATCATAATAGATCGTGAGCTCTAGGCAACTTCGTTAATGCTTCATCGGATATCTGTTTCCCCTAAGCTCTTGGTGATCAAAAGACTGGTACAGAATAGGAGGCATGAGTGCAGTATACTTCAAAGACTTGCACGCGGTGACTGAAATCTCATGAAGTTACTGCGTTGCCAATTGGAATCTTTCCCACAAAACGCTAGAGCTCTGACTTAACCCGCTAGGCTTAGGAGTAACACTTCTCTTTTTCCCTCGAATCACATGGCCGATCACGTCACGATGAGCAAGAGATTTTTGAAAATGATGTATTACGGGAAATCTTTACAAAAAAGGTCTATTATTTAGTCGTTTTAATCAAAAAGTCCTTTTTTAGTGGGAAAAAAGGCAGAGCTTTTAACCTGCTAAAGAATGGCAAAAAACACGGACTGAAGGCACTAAAAGTTTGCAGTTGCCAAACAATATATTTCAATAATCAATAAACAGGCAATTTTACATAGGCTAATATCCACTTTGGACCTTCGCAGATTAACAGTTCTTTATATAAATCTCTTTTAACTATATTCATATCATACATCCTCTGATTCGCAGAAATTATTGACGATAAACAACATAATTTCAAAAATAAATAATCTTCCTTATTTCACATACTCCTTCCGTTTTCTCCGCGAATACCGTTACCGAAGTAAAAGCTCCGAAAATCGGCGGGAAATTTAATTTTTATTCTGTCGATGTGAGCGGAATTCTTTAAGAGAAATGGCTTGGCTCGTGAATTTCAGAGACGCTGGCCATTTCCAAAGTACGTCCTTAATTTATGGAGGGGATAAAATTTTTTTTTTTCGTGTTTCTTTATTTGTGGTGCGGGGGAGGGGGGGTGAGGGGAGAGGGGGGGGGTTTGTTTGCGGTTGGGGTGGGGAGGTGGGAAGAGTTGTCCATTTCGAAATAATCAGTTTGAGTCCATGTTGTCTCTTATCCGAACATTTTGTCTCTGGTATATCTGTGACAATTTTTTTCATCTATTTTTTTTTTGGATTGTCCTTTTCGAAATTATCTATTTGGTTCTATTCTGTCTGTCTCGTTTAATTCATTAATTTGTTGTTATATATCTGTGCGAACTGTTTTTTTTTTTTTGGAGGGGGCGTTGTCCTTTTCGAAATTATTTGTCTTGTCTGTTACTTTATCTATATATCTGTCATATATCTGTCTGGTCTAATATTCTCTATTATTATCTTTACATCTATTCTATCTACCTATCTTTATCATCCGGAGTTCTGTATGTGATAGATTTTTTTTTTATCTAATTATCTATCTCATCAATCTATCTTGTTTTTTATATACTCTATTCCGTGCATATCTTATCTAATCGTAATATGTCTCTTTATCAACCATACAACTATTCTTTCCCTTCTTCTTTGTATACTTTCCATTTTCTTTGTAATTTATCAAAAGGTAAGAAAGAAAAGGAAAAGAAAAATGAAAAGAAAAATACTAGGGAAGCGTGTGTGATAGTGCTCCAAATCTGCGGAAGTTTTTTACTGGACTAATAGTATTTTCATTCCCATAAAGCCCCTCTCCCGTTGCTGCGACTCTGCTCATAAAAGGCCCCTTTCCCTGTGTCGTTCCTTTCTAATCCTCCCCTTTCCCCCCAAAAAAAAAAAATAATAATAATGATAAAAATATGAATAGAAACTAAAAAAATGAGAGAATGATATAACAATATTTTTGTATCTTTTTTTTTCTTTTTTTTTTTTAGCTTTTCTGCACGCTCCAACATGTGGGAATGGATTCTGGGTTAACACTGGTCTGCCCTCAAAGGCTTCCAGTATAAAAATAATATATATATACCGAAGCGCAGCATCATAATGTATCTGGTATAATACATATTTACAGTAAAAAGATACAGCTGCTTTCTCAGTGCGGTAAAAAAAAAAAAAAAAAATAGTGTACTCTATCTGTGTAAAAGAAAATTCCCTTTGACTGCGGAAACGTGTGTATAGTATTTAGGTCTTTGTCGATTTGGGATTTATTACTATATAATATATATACTATAAGATATATATATTATATATCATATATATTAATATAAAATATATATATTATAGTATATGGAGAGGGATGGATTGTATTTTCGTGGTATTATATCGCAAGATTTCCCCTTTTTTTCTTTTCTTTATTTTAACTCGATTTTCTTTTTCTTTTTTGTCTTTTTTAAGTTATGAAAAGAATTGTCATTTTCTTTTCTTTTTTTCCCTTTTCTCTTTTCTGTTTTCTACGTCACTTTTCCGAGCTGCAGTTGCAATCAGATTTGCAAGCGTTAATCTTCTTAGATGGAAAAAGTTTTCATCTGCTTACAATCCTTTGTCTTAGGTCGCTCCGTCTGCATGCAAAACTTCCCACCTGCTTGCCGAGTTTTCAGTCTGCTTGCGTCGCTGTCTGCCTGCTGACACTCCGGGCCATCTGCTCGTAAACTTCTGTCTTCTGCTTGCATATTTCTCGTCCTGCTCACAGCCTAGGTCATCTGCTTTTTTTTTGGTGACTCCCAAACTTCTTTTCCTCTGTCTTCCTGCTTGTATATTTCTCGCCTGTGCAGCACCTGTCATGCTGCTTTTCGGTGAATCAACCTTTTTTTTCGTCTCACTGCGCTTGCATATTTCTCTCCCTGCTCACAGCCGCCCTGTCCAATCTGCTTTCGGTGATTCCAAACCCTTTTCCTCTGTCTTCTGCTTGTATATTTCTCGCCCTTGCTCAAACACCCTGTTCATCTGCTTCTTTTCGGTGAATTCCAACTTTTAATTTCTCTCCCGTCTTTGCTTGCATATAATCTGGTCCTGCTCACAAGCCCTGTCCATCTGCTTTTTCGCGTGAATCCCAACTTTTTTTTTTTTCGCCTCTGTCCCGTTCCTGCTTGCAATATTTCTCGCCCTGCTGCACAGCCCTCTCATCTGCTTTTCGGTGAATCCCAACTTTTTTTCCCGTCTTCTGCTTGTATATTTCTCGCCCTGCTCACAGCCCTGTCCATCTGCTTTTTTCGGGTGAATCTCAAACCTTTTTTCCTCCGTCTTCTGCTTGCATATATCTTGGTCCTGCTACAGCCCTCTCATCTGCTTTTCGGTGAAATCTCAACCTTTTTTTTCCTCGTCTTCTGCTTGCCATATATCTCGTCCTGCTGCATACAGCCCTATGCATCTGGCTTTTCGGTGAATCTCAACCTTTTTTCTTATGTCTCCTGCTTGCATATTTCTCGTCCTGCTCACAGCCCTGTCCATCTTTGCTTTTTTCGGTGAATCTCAACCTATTTTCTTTGTCTTCTGCTTGCAATATTTCTGGTCGCTGCTCACCAGTCACCCCTGTGCGATCTGCTTTTCGACCAGTTTCCCACCACATTTTGAATGTCTGTGTCTCCCCGCACAATACTGTATAGCAATCTCATATTTTACAAGTTTTCTAAGAATTTAAAACTACTTATGAATTACTACATAGGATATAAGCCGTTATTTTAATATACTTTTACTGGATTACTACAGATGAATCGATTCTAGATTGCTAATTATAGAAATGGATCGTATGATTTACTGCTTATGAATTAACTGACAAAGGAATAATCTATTTTAAATTACTTATGAAGTTTACTACAATGGAATGGATCTAGATTACGGTACGTATGAATTACTACAATGAATATCTAGTTTTGATACTTATCGATTACTTGGAACAGTGGATTTGATGGTCTAGCATTACCTACACCCAATTGAATCTGATAGCTCACAATGAATGATCTAAGATTACTATTTTATGAAATTTACTACAATGAAGTGATCTATTCTTAATACACTTGAATGAATATAACTACAAATTGAAATGATATATTTTACATAAACTCGCATGGAGTTGTTACTACAATGAAATGATTCTAGATACTACTTATTGAAAGTTTACTATACCGTGAAGTGATCTATTCTAAATAGCTGTATGGATGTCTACGAATGAATGATATATTTTATTAAATATACTCACGTTAGACGTTACCTCATTGAGATGTATCATAGATTACTACTCTTTAATGATTTACTCACAGATGGAGTGATCTAGATTAATACTTATGAATTACTACAAGATGATCTAAGATTACTACTCATGAATTACTAACAGAATGAATGAACTCCTAGATAATACTTAGTGAATATACTACAATGAATAGTATCTAGATTACTGACTCCAATTGAATGTACTGCCATGAACTGATCTAGATACTACTCGATGAAATTATCTGCAATGAAGTGATGCTAGATTACTACTCAATGAATTACTGCAAATGAATGATCTAGATTTTACTACTTCATGAAATTAACTCGCAATGAAATGATGCTAGATTAATACTCATGAAGATTAAAGCTGCGAATGAATGATGCTAGATTAATACTCATGGAATTACTGCAATGAATGTCTAGATTAACTACTCATGTAATTACTAGCATGAGTGAATCTAGATTAATTACTCATGAATTACTGTCATATGAATGGATCTAGAATTAATACTCATCGAATTACATACAATTAATGATATTTGATTAGTAACTTACTGAATTACTTGTACCATGAAATGATCTAGATTACTACTTTATGGAATTACCTACAGTGAATGATCTAAGATTACTACTTATGAAATTACTTACAATGAATGATCTAGATTACTAAACTATATGAATTACTGCAATGATGTATCTAGATTACTACTTATGAATTACTACAATGAATGAATCTAGATTACTACTTATGAATTACTACAATGAATGATCTAGATTACTACTTATGAATTACTACAAGGAAAATGATCTAGATTAATACTTATGAATTACTACAATGAATGATCTAGATTACTACTCATGAATTACTACAATGATATGATTCTAGATTTACTACTTATGAAAATTACTCACATGAATGATCTACGATTACTACTTATGAAAATTACTACAGTGAATGATCTAGATTACTACTTATGAATTACTGCAATGAATGATCTAGATTTAATACTTATGAATTACTACAATGAATGATCTAGATTACTACTCTACAATGAATGATCTAGATAACTACTTAATTACTACAATGAATGATCTAGATTAGTACTTACTACTGAATGATCTAGATTACTACTTATGATTACTACAATGAAATGATCTAGATTACTACTTATGAATTTACTACAATGAATGATCTAGATTACTACTTATGATATTACTACGAATTGAATGATCTAGATTAATACTTATGAATTACTAACAGTGAATGATCTAGATTACTACTTATGAAATTTACTACAATGAATGATCTAGATTACTACTTATAGAAATTACTTACAATGATGATCTAGATTAATGACTCATAATTGAATTTACTACAGAGGATATGTCTGATGATATACTACTTAATGAATTAACTACATATGAATGAAGTCTAGGTTAAGTACTTATGAATTACTACAGTGAATGAATCTAGATTACTAACTTAATGAGATTACGTAGCCACAAGGACATTGCATCTAAGATTGACTAACTTATGAATTTAACTACATGAATGGATCTAGATTAGCTATTTATCGAAAAAAAATTTAAACTTACAGAGAATGATACTAGGATTACTCACATTACAGATATTATAACAACTGAACTGATATAGGATTAATACTTAGATGAGATTACCTACTTAGTGAATGATCTAGATTACTAACTTATGAATTACTACAAATGAATGATGCTAGATTTAACTACTATGATTAATAACATGATGAATCTAAGATTTAATGACTCATAGAATTTCCTACAATGAAATGATCTAGAATTACTACTTATATGATTACGCTACAATGAATGATCCTAGATTACTTTACTCTATTGGAATTACTACAATGAATGATCTAGATTACTACTCATGAATTACTACAATGAATGGATCTAGATTAGTACTTATGAATGTACTAACAGTGGAATGATGCGTAGATTAACTACATTATGAATTTACTAACATATGAATGATCTAAGAATTTACATACTCATGCGAATTACTACAGATAATGTATCTACGATTACTACTTATGATTACTACAATGAGATGATCTAGATTACTACATTTTATGAATTACTGCAATGAATAGATCTAGATTAATGCTTATGAAGTTACGTGCCAATAAGTGGATCTTTTGGATTAATGGCTTAATGAATATACTACAAATGAATGATTCCTAGATTACTACTCATGAATTACTGGCACATGACAATGCATCTAGATGTAACATAGCTTATGAATTAGCTACATGAATGAATCGGTAGATTGACTTAAACTTCATGAATATACTACAATGAATGATTCTAGCATTACTTGCTCAATGAATTACTGACAGTGAATGATCTAGATTACTACTCCAATGAATTACTGCAATGAATGATCTAGATTACTTACTCATGAATTTACTACAATGAATGATCTAGATTACTACTGCATGAATTACTACAGATGAATGATCTAGATTACTACTCATGTAATTACTGCAATGAATGATCTAGATACTACTCATGAATTACTACAATGAATGATCTAAGATTACTACTACTTCATGAATTACTGCAATGAATGATCTAGATTACTACTCATGAATTAACTACATGAATGATCTAGATTTACTACTCATGAAATATTTATCGGCAATGAATGAGTTCTAGATTACTTACTACATGAAAATTACTGCAATGAATGATCTAGTTACTACTCATGAATTACTAACAATGGATGATCTAGATTAGACTAACTCATGAATTACTACATGGATGAATCTAGATTACTAAGAAATTACTCATGAATGATCTAGATTACTACTCCATGAATTACTGATGTGAATGAATGATCCTAGATTAGCTACTCATGAAATTTTAACTGCAATGAATGATGCTAGATTACTACTTCATGAATTACTGCAATGAATGATCTAGATTACTAACTGCATGAATTACTAAATGGAATGATCTAGATTTACTAATTATGGACCCTAAGAATTACTACTTATGAAATTACTACAATAAACATGATCTAGGATTACTACGTAATGAATTACTAACAATTAATGAATCTTAGATTACTAAATGAATTACTACACAACAAATGAATGATCTAATTACTAATGAATTTGACTTGCATATGAATGATTCCTAGAATTACTACTCCATGAAAATTACTGCAATGATGATCTAGATTACTACTCATAATTACTACAATGAGATGATTTAGGATTACTGCACATATGAAATAGCGTTTAGTGTGATGGTATAAGACAAGAGAACCCTATGGAAAGACAAACAGTTTATTGATATGCCTTAGAGATAATATATGTAGATTTAATGGCAATATGAGATAAATTTTCCAGTTTTTTTCATTTTGACTTCATAATTAAGCATCCCTCCCCCCCCCCTATTCTAGAGTTCTAGATCAGTGGTCCTGAACTTTTTTTTTTTTGGGGGGGGGGGCTACGACCATGAGGACCACATACTTTCCTGAACTTTTTTTATAAAAAATAATTTTTTAAAATACACGTGCCTGTAAAATCATGTTTTTTTCCCTCAATTAAATTGTCTACTTTCCTGAACCTTTCTTTTACATTAAAATTAATTCTCGAAATAATTCACCCTGTAAAATCATGTTTTTTTTGTGGTTTTTTTTTCAAATTAAATTAGCTACTTTTCCTGGAACTTGTTCTTTCTCTAAAATATAATTCCTTAAAAATACACGTGCCTGTAAAAGTCATGTTTTTTCCTTAATAAATTGTTTAACTTTCCTGAATCTTTCTTTTTACTTAAATTAATTCTAAAATAAGCGTGTGTAAAATCATGTTTTTTTTTTTCCCTCAATTAAATTTGTCTAACTTTCTTGAAACTTTCTTTTATTTAAAATTAATTCTTAAATATAACACCGTGCTGTAAAATCATATTTTTTTTCCCAATCCAATTAAATTGTCTAACTTTCCTTGAAACTTTCTTTTTACTTAAAAATTAATTCTTAAAATACACGGCCTGTAAAAATCATATTTTTCCCTCAATTAAATTGTCTACTTCTTCTGAACTTTCTTATTACTTAAAAATTAATTCTTAAAATACAGTGCCTGTAAAATCATGTTTTTTTTTCCTCAATTAAATTGTCTACTTCCCTGAACTTCTTTTACTTAAAATTAATTCTCAAATAACACGGTGCCTGTAAATCATTTTTTTCCCAATAAATTGTCCCTGTCTCGGTGCCTTGCTTAGCCTTAAATGCCGATGTCTTAGGTATTCCATACACAGGAGGAATACTTTTATAACATTGTCAATAGCTATATTGGGGAAAATATTGTGCACGTATTCTTGGCGACTGATTGGAAAAGGCTTGGTGGACCCGAACTTTGGATCGTGACCCAGAGGTTGAGAGAGAGAGAGAGAGAGAGAAGAGAGAAGAGAGAGAGAGAGAGAGAGAGAGAGAGAGAGAGAGAGAGAGAGAGAGAGAGAGAGAGAGAAGAGAGAGAGAGAAGAGTGGAGAAGAGAGAGAGAGAGAGATGTGGGGAGAGTGACGAAGAGGGAGAGAGAGAGAGAGAGAGAGAGAGAGAGAAGAGAGAGAGAGAGAGAGAGAGAGAGAGAGAGAGAGAGAAGAGAGAGAGGAGAGAGAGAGAGAGAGAGAGAGAGAGAGAGAGAGAGAGAGAGAGAGAGAGAGAGAGAGAGAGAGAGAGAGAGAGAGATGAGAGAGAGAGAGAGAGAGAGAGAGAAATGTGGAGAGTGACCGAGAGGGAGAAGAAAGGGAAAAAGGGAGAGGGAAAGGGAGAGAGAGAGATATCCCAGCACAGAAATCAACGCTGTCTAAATAGAACCTAATACTTCCGTTGATGTTTGAAAACTGATAGAGAACCTGTGTTTCTAATCTCTTGAGGACTCTCATTCCGGAGAAGAGGACCTCTTACCATTACCACTTTCATACCAGTTGTGGTATTATACCGTCAGACAAACAAATTATTACTTTATCTTCTAACTGCATCTCTAATTTCATTAATAGTTCCTAGATTATAGATCCAGCTGGGTACCTGATTATCTATTACTTTAAGAACCAAGACACAAAGGCCAAACAGATTTATTATTCACTTTTAACCATTCTAGCAGCTTAAGTGCAGAGGTTGCATGATCATACTTAATTTTTTTTTAGACCTCATACACCTACCTTGGCTGAGAAATTTTAAAAGTCTTTGAACTCTTTCTCTACGAGTTTTGTTTGTGGCTCCTCGTATCACGGAGCAGCAAAAAATTATGAAGCAAGAATTAAAATAGTGGTTCCCAGCCTTTCCATTTTGTAGCCCTCGACAATGTATAACAATGTATAATAATCTCTTGGTCCCTGTCCAGTGACTGTCATCTTTTCAGATACAGTTATTACTAGTTATGAGAGGTGTAATGCTGGTAATAGCTATAAGACGTGAACAATTTATAGAATGATTCCAATTTATTGATATGTAAAAGATGATAAGTAGTGTGGTACTTGTAGGTATGATAAAATTCAGTTTGGATTAATCAATTTTCATATTGGGGAGAGGTAGAAGGGAGAGGGAAGAGAGAAGGGAGAGAAGAGAGAGAGAAGAGAGTAGAGAAGAGGAGAAGGAGAGAGAGGCGGAATTATGAGGGGATAAGACAAAGGCGGGTGTGGCGTGTGGTTGTGGAGGGGGAGGTGGGGGGGAGGAAATAGGGGAGAGAGAGAAGAAGAGAGAGGGAGGGAGAGGGAGAGGGAGAAGGGAGGAGGAGAGAGGGAGAGGGAGAGGGAGAGAGAGTAGAGGGAGAGGGAGGAGGGAGAGAGAGAGAGAAAGAAGAGAGAGAGAAAAGAGAGAGAGAGAAGAGAAAGAGAGAGAATTGAGGATATGGACACTTCCATGCTGACTTTATTCCATCTGTGAAAGTTACCTTTCCTCCTTCTGTTCCTCTAGAAGGCTTTCAGTCTACGCTACGAAACTTCAATCATCTACTATCCAATCCTCGTTTACAATCCTTACACTTTTTCTAAAATCTAAGTCAATCTTTTAACAGCCACACGTAGCGATTCTTTCCATCCACTTCAAAATTTCAATTCATCTACTTCCAATCCACTTACAATTTCTCTTAAATCTCAAGTTCAAACCTTTTCCCAACTAGTGATTCCTCATTCCAGACAAACTATCTTCAATCCTCGCTTACAATCCAACTTAACAAACTTTCTTAAATCTTCAGTCAAATCTTTAACCAACCTAAGCGGATATTTTCCATTCACTTATATCTAACTTCCATCACATTACAATTTCTCTAATCTCATAGTCAAACCTTTCCCCAAAACTAGTGATTCTTTCCATCCAGCTTCCAATCAATCCACTTCCATATTCCACATTACAAAATTTTTCGATCATCTTTAAAGGTCAAACGCTTTTTTTCCAACTAGCCGATTCTTTTCATCCACTACCTAATCCCGTTTACATCACTTTCTTTTTAAAAACAATCTCAAAACGCATTCTATCAGATTTTGTACAATTCCGCACCTCCCAATGACTTCCAATCCTTTTCCAGACCCTTCCTCCATAGTGCAAACATCAACATGTCTGCCTTCAGACCGTTGCACAAAGATCAACGTGATTCGGAGGGCTCATCTGTCTCGTCTCCTTCTCTTGATTGTAGTTGTTGGCAAAACAATCTCAGGATTCGAAGCGTTCAATTTGCAAACGTCTTGTCCCAGGAAAAAACGGTGGCGATATATGAGATGGCGGGGAGTGAAGAGGAAGAGGAGAGAGAAGAGAGGGAAGGGAAAGGAGAGGAAGAGTGAGAGGTGAAGAGCGGGAGAGGGGAGAGAGAAGAGGATGAAAGAGGAGGGAGAGGGAGGAGGGAGAGGGAAGAGGGGAGAGGGAGAGGGAGAAGAGAGAGAGAGAAGTAGAGAGGGAGAGGGAGAGGGAAGGGAGAGACGGAGACAGGGGAGAGNTTCTGTTACTTTCTTCGAGAGAACGACGGTTAGCTTCCAATCCTTCAGGTATGCACAGTGAAGAATTCAAGGAACATTAAAAAGAGTTCCTAACGAGACTTTAGGCTTTAATGAAAGAGAATTCCTGGCTCATCTATTTAGTTAGTGTGTGCTCAGCTCTTTCTTTAAATGGTTTCGAAATTAGGGTGACGAGTTGCATTAGAAGTGAATAAGGAATGAGGAGTTGCATTAGAAGTGAATAAGGAATAATGAGTTGCATTAGAAGTGAATAAGGAATGATGAGTTGCATTAGAAGTGAATAAGGAATGATGAGTTGCATTAGAAGTGAATAAGGAATGATGAGTTGCATTAGAAGTGAATAAGGAATGATGAGTTGCATTAGAAGTGAATAAGGAAAGATGAGTTGCATTAGAAGTGAATAGGAATGATGAGTTGCATTAGAAGTGAATAAGGAATGATGAGTTGCATTAGAAGTGAATAAGGAAAGATGAGTTGCATTAGAAGTGAATAAGGAATGATGAGTTGCATTAGAAGTGAATAAGGAAAGATGAGTTGCATTAGAAGTGAATAAGGAATGATGAGCATAGAAGTGAATAAGGAATGATGAGTTGCATTAGAAGTGAATAAGGAATGATGAGTTGCATTAGAAGTGAATAAGGAAAGATGAGTTGCATTAGAAGTGAATAAGGAATGATGAGTTGCATTAAAAGTGAATAAGGAATGAGGAGTTGCATTAGAAGTGAATAAGGAATGATGAGTTGCATTAGAAGTGAATAAGGAAAGATGAGTTGCATTAGAAGTGAATAAGGAAAGATGAGTTGCATTAGAAGTGAATAAGGAAAGATGAGTTGCATTAGAAGTGAATAAGGAAAGATGAGTTGCATTAGAAGTGAATAAGGAAAGATGAGTTGCATTAGAAGTGAATAAGGAATGAGGAGTTGCATTAGAAGTGAATAAGGAATGATGAGTTGCATTTAAGTGAATAAAGGAATGAGGAGTTGCATAGAAGTGAATAAGGAATGATGAGTTGCATTAGAAGTGAATAAGGAATGATGAGTTGCATTAGAAGTGAATAAGGAATGAGTTGCATTAGAAGTGAATAAGGAATGATGAGTTGCATTAGAAGTGAATAAGGAATGATGAGTTGCATTAGAAGTGAATAAGGAATGATGAGTTGCATTAGAAGTGAATAAGGAATGATGAGTTGCATTAGAAGTGAATAAGGAAAGATGAGTTGCATTAGAAGTGAATAAGGAATGATGAGTTGCATAGAAGTGAATAAGGAATGATGAGTTGCATTAGAAGTGAATAAGGAATGAATTAGAAGTGAATAAGGAAAGATGAGTTGCATTAGAAGTGAATAAGGAAAGATGAGTGCATTAGAAGTGAATAAGGACAAATAAGAATGATGAGTTGCATTAAGTGAAAGTGAGCAAGAAGTGATAAGGAATGATGAGTTGCATTAGAAGTGAATAAGGCATTAGAAGTGAATAAGGAAAGATGAGTTGCATTAGAAGTGAATAAGGAATGATGAGTTGCATTAGTGAATAAGGAATGAGGATTGCATTAGAAGTGAATAAGGAATGAGAGTTGCATTAGAAGTGGAATGATGAGTTTGCATTATGAATAAGGAAAGATGAGTTGCATAGAAGTGAATAAGGAATGATGAGTTTGCATTAGAAGTGAATGAAGAAGAAGTGAATAAGGAATGATTGCATTAGAAGTGAATAAGGAAAGATGAGTTGCATTAGAAGTGAATAAGGAAAGTTGCATTAGAAGTGAATAAGGAATGATGAGTTGCATTAGAAGTGAATAAGGAATGATGAGTTGCATTAGAAGTGCATTAGAAGTGAATAAGGAATGCATTAGAAGTGAATAAGGAATGAGGAGTTGCATTAGAAGTGAATAAGGAATATGAGTTGCATTAGAAGTGAATAAGGAATGATGAGTTGCATTAGAAGTGATAAGGAATGAGGAGTTGCATTAGAAGTGAATAAGGAATGAGTTGCATTAGAAGTGCATTAGAAGTGAATAAGGAAATGAGTGCATTAGAAGTGAATAGGAATGATGAGTTGCATTAGAAGTGAATAAGGAATGAGTTGCATTAGAAGTGAATAAGGAATGATGAGTTGCATTAGAAGTTAATAAGTGAGTTGCATTAGAAGTGAATTGATGAGTTGCATTAGAAGTGAATAAGGAATGATGAGTTGCATTAGAAGTGAATAAGGAAAGATGAGTTGCATTAGAAGTGAATAAGGAAGATGAGTTGCGAAGTGAATAAGGAATGAATGAGTTTTAGAAGTGAATAAGGAAGAGTTGCATTAGAAGTGAATAAGGAATGATGAGTTGCATTAGAAGTGAATAAGGAATGATGAGTTGCATTAGAAGTGAATAAGGAATGATGAGTTGCAGTAGAAGTGAATAAGGAAAGATGAGTTGCATTAGAAGTGAATAAGGAATGATGAGTTGCAGTAGAAGTGAATAAGGAATGATGAGTTGCATTGGAAGTGAATAAGGAAAGATGAGTTGCATTAGAAGTGAATAAGGAATGATGAGTTGCATTGGAAGTGAATAAGGAAAGATGAGTTGCATTAGAAGTGAATAAGGAATGATGAGTTGCAGTAGAAGTGAATAAGGAAAGATGAGTTGCATTAGAAGTGAATAAGGAAAGATGAAGTTGCATTAGAAGTGAATAAGGAATGATGAGTTGCATAAGAAGTGAATAAGGAAAGATGAGTTGCATTAGAAGTGAATAAGGAATGATGAGTTGCATTAGAAGTGAATAAGGAATGATGAGTTGCATTAGAAGTGAATAAGGAATGATGAGTTGCATTAGAAGTGAATAAGGAAAGATGAGTTGCATTAGAAGTGAAAAAGGAAAGATGAGTTGCATTAGAAGTGAATAAGGAATGATGAGTTGCATTAGAAGTGAAAAAGGAAAGATGAGTTGCATTAGAAGTGAATAGGAATGATGAGTTGCATTAGAAGTGAATAAGAAAGATGAGTTGCATTAGAAGTGAATAAGGAATGATGAGTTGCATTAGAAGTGAATAAGGAATGATGAGTTGCAGGAAGTGAATAAGGAATGATGAGTTGCATTAGAAGTGAATAAGGAATGATGAGTTGCATTAGAAGTGAATAAGGAAAGATGAGTTGCATTAGAAGTGAAAAAGGAAAGATGAGTTGCATTAGAAGTGAATAAGGAAAGATGAGTTGCATTAGAAGTGAATGAATTAGAAGTGAATGCATTTGAATAAGGAAAGATGAGTTGCATTAGAAGTGAATAAGGAATGATGAGTTGCATTAGAAGTGAATAAGGATGATGAGTTGCATTAGAAGTGAATAAGGAATGATGAGTTGCATTAGAAGTGAAT
>NW_020869091.1:370292-372792 GCF_003789085.1 Penaeus vannamei | reverse complement strand
CCAAGCCCGGAATCTCTCTCTCTCGTCTTGATCTCGAAATACAAGCCAATAGATGGCGTTTCTCGGAAGCCTTTGACCGCCTGGCGACCGAATCGGTCTTGGTCTCGATCTCGCGGAATTTTTATGACTATATCTTTTTTTTTTAAGGATTTTTTTTTTTTTTTTTTTTTTTTTTTTTTTTTTTTTTTTTTTTTTTTTAGATCTGTAGCTATATTGGTGTCGGTGGCTATTTCTGTCTGGGTGTACGCACGGGTGTGTCTGTCTGTATGCTGGGGAGTAAGTTTGTGTTTGTGTCTGTCTGTGTAGGTGTGTTGTATTTACTGTGTATGTGCACTCATACGCACACGCAGACAAACGTACGCGCATACGTACACAGGCACACGCACACACACACAAAATGATAATGATGGTAAAATGGTATGAAAATAAAGAACCAGCAAGAGAGAGAGAGAGAGAGGAGAGAGAGAAAGAGAAAGAGAAGAGAGAGAGAGAGAGAGAGAGAGAGAGAGAGAGAGAGAGAGAGAGAGAGAGAGAGAGAGAGAGAGAGAGAGAGAGAGAGAGAGAAGAGAGAGAGAGAGAGAGAGAGAGAGAGAGAAAGAAAGAGAGAAAGAAAGAGAGGAGAGAGAGAGAGAGAGAGAGAGAGAGAGAGAGAGAGAGAGAGAGAGAACAGAGAGAGAGAGAAACAGAGAGAGAGAGAAAAAGAAAGAAAGAGAGACAGAGAAAGAGAGAAAAAGAAATAGAGAACAGATACAGCCCAACCCTCAGACAACCGATGCAGTATAAGCAAAAAAGAAAAAAAAAAGAAAAAAAACATTGAATCACATCAAACGCATCTAAATCTGGACCACCCCTCTCCTTCTCTCCCTCTCTCCTCCCCCGATACTGTCGGTCCTGTAAATCAGCTCGATGCGGGTCCTTAAGGGGGGGGGGGCGGGGGGGAGCAGGGGGGGGTTAGTAGGGGGAGGATGAGGAGGAGGAATTATAAGGAGGAAGGAATGATATGGTATGAGATATTTAGGGAGAATGAACAAGTATGTGTATAGTAATGATTTAATTGTATAGATGATGAGATGAGATTTCACAATAATAATAATGAAGTGGGGAACGGAGGGGTAGGAGGAGAGGTAGGAGGAATAAAAGGATGGCGATGATAATGATAATAATGAAGATAATGATGATAATTGTGATGATGATAATGATATGAACAATAATGAGAATAAAAATCAAAATTATAATGATAAGAATGGCAAAAGATCAGTGCGATTTTGATAGGCAACAGAATCAGTCGTTAGAAAGAGAAGAAAAGAAGAAGAAAAGAAGAGGAATGAGAAGAAGAGGAAAGGAAAGGAAGAAAGAAAAGAAAAAAAAGAAGCAGAAATAGAAAATAAAAGACCAAAGAGATAAAGCAAGAGAGAGAGAGAGAGACAGAAGACAGAGAAAGAGAGAAAGAGACAGAGAGAGAGAGAGAGAGTGAGAGAGATACAGACAGCTAGACAACCAGAGAGAGAGAGAGAGGAGAGAGAGGAGAGATGAGAGAGAGAGAGAGAGAGAGAGAGAGAGAGTGATGAGTGAGTGAAATGAGAGAGAGCAGAGGAGAGAGAGAGAGAGAGAGAGAGAGACAGAGACAGAGACAGAGACAGAGACAAGACAGGAGACAGAGACAGAGACAGAGACAGAGACAGAGACAGAGAGAGAGAGAGAGAGAGAGAGTAAGCGAAACCCGACCCCTCCCCCTCCTGTTGACACTGCAAGCGGAGCCGCGGGAAAGGCAAGGGAGCCGCCATTTCGAAACTTCTCGAATCAATGACCAAGGTGTTTCGAGATCTCTGTCCTGGGGGAGGGGGGGGAGGGATGAGGGGGATAAAGGAGAAGAGAGAGAGGGGGGGGGAGGAGAGGAGAGAGAAGAAAAGTAGGGGGAGGGTAGAGTAAGAGAGAGGAGAGGAGGGAGAATAGGTGAAGGAGGGAATGTGGTTAGGGAAAAATTTGCGAATAATTCTCTCGAATCAAACGCTCGAGGTGTTTCGGAGATCTTACCCCTGGAGGGAAGGGAGACCGAGGGGGGGGGGGGGGGGGGGAGGGGGGGGAAAAGAGGGCGTCCGAGAGAAAACAGGGGGGGGGGGGAAAGAGAGGGAGGGAGAATGGGGGGATGAGGGAAAATTCGAGAAGTGGTTTCGAGAGAGGGGGAGAGAAGAGAGGAGAGAGAGAGAGGAGAGAGAGAGAGGAGAGAGAGAGAGAGAGAGAGAGAGGAGAGAGGAGGAGTAGAGAGGAGAGGGAAGGGGAGAGATAAAAGAGAGAGAGAGAAGATAAAGAGAGAGAGAGAGGGAGATAAAGAGGAGAGAGAGAGACGAGAGAGAGAGTAGAAGAAGAAAAAGAAAAAGAAAGAAAAAAGAGAGATAGAGAGGTCAGAAGGGGTGGGAGGAAGATGGGGTTAGGAGAATGCGCAGGTTTTGAGAGAAATTTCGAAAACTCTCCCGAATCAATTGATCAAGGTGTTTCGAGA
>NW_020869091.1:357253-362253 GCF_003789085.1 Penaeus vannamei | reverse complement strand
GTTTCAAAACGTGTTTTCGACTCACGATAAGCTTATCTCTAGGCTCCACAAGGCCAAGCTCCTCGCGCGCATATTAACGAAGTTTAGACATGTTCGGATAAGTGAGACGAAAAAAGGGGGCAATCGACACTGGTATTCGTGTTGTGTCTACGCGTACTACGCGTACTTGTGAGTATTTGTACACAGATGTATAGATAAATGTAGACACAGTCACGCGCGCTCAACAGACACACACACGCGCTCACACACACACACACACGCGCACACACACACCACACACACAATACACACACACACACACACACACACACACACACACACACACACACACACACACACACACACACACACACACACACACACACACAACACACACACCACACACACACACACACACACACACACATACACACATACATACATAAAATACATATACACATACATACATATACACACATACATACATACATACATACATATAGATATAGATATTGATATAGATATAGATAGAAAAAAAATGCTAAATGATATTCTCTCCTTCACCCATACCCTCCTATGAAAAAAGTAATAACAAATAAATAAATAAATGAAAATAAAGACTAAAGAATAGTTATTTTTTTTTTTTTTTCATTCGCGTGTCGTGGAGATCCTTGTCACTCCATTCATATTCACTCCCCCACAAGACGGTTCCCTTCTTCCTTCCCAACGACCACAAAGGCTCCTTCTCAGAGTCCTTCTTGACGATCCTTCGGCATCCTTAAGGCACTCGACACTACGGGGGGGGGGGGGATTGGGGTCCTGCGTCGTCTTCGTGTCAGGGGGTCATTGGGCGGTCAGGTTGGGGGGGAAGGGGAGGGGGATTGGTTGGGTGAGGTGATTGTTTACTGTTTCTTTTTTTATTAATTGTCTATGTTTTCGTTGGTTTGTTTGGGTGTTTGCTTATTCGTTGCTTATTATATCGTTACGTCGTTGTCTTTACTATTACTATTATACTATCACTATCACTATCACTACTAATCACTATATCACCATTACATACACCATAACCATATCTATTTCCATTCCATTAACTTTAACAAAACTTGTGTTAAAACTTGGTCTTGTACATTTCCATTGCCATTACCATCACTACCAACGCATCACCATGCACCGTCATTATTATCATTATCCCTTATTATTTTTTATCATCATCATTATGTTATCATCGTCATTATTAATACTATCACCATTAGCCTGGCTTGCGCCTTTAAGTGGGAATAATTGTTCGTGGGTTGGAGATGGGGTGGGTTGGGGGGTTGGGGATGAGGGATGGGGGGGGGGCGAGATTCCTGTGATTTAAGAGTTTTGAAATTTGATTTTTTAATGTTGGATTTGCGAATGATTAGAGTGGGATTTTTTCTTCTCATTCTCTATCTTATTTGTTTGATTTCACTCCCACATCTTTCCTCTCCCTCTCCCTCTTCCTCTTCATCTCGCTAACCTCTTTCTCCCTCTCTCGCTCCTTCTCTCTCTCTCTCTCTCTCTCTCTCTCTCTCTCTCTCTCTCTCTCTCTCTCTCTCTCTCTCTCTCTCTCTCTCTCTCTCTCTCTCTCTCTCTCTCTCTCTCTCTCTTCTTCTTCTTCTTCTTCTTCTTCTTCTCTTCTTCTTCTTCTTCTTCTCCCTCCCCATCTCTCAGACACACTCCTTTCTCTCTCTTTTTCCTTCTCTCGCTCCGTCTACCGTCTCCCTCTTTCACCATCGCTTTCTCTCCACCTCCTCTCTACTTCTCCCTTTCCATCTTCTCTCTCTCTCGCTGCATTTCCCCTTCCTCCATGTCTCTCCCCTATCTACCTCCTTCTCTCCTCCTTCTCACCCTTCTCTTCCTCCTTCTCTCCTCCTTCCTCTCCCCTCTCTCCTCCTCTTCTCTCCTGCTACCTCTCTCCTCTCCCTCTTTCTCCGTCTCCCTTGGCAACCCACTTTCCCCTCTTTGTCTTCCACAAAACGCCACAACCTTCCAGCTCCCCGAGTCCTTCCTTCCCCTTCCCTCTCCCCCTCCCCCTCCCTTTCCTCCTCTCCCCTTTCCCTCTACCCCTTACCTCCTCCCCCTTCCTCTACCCCTTACCTCCTCTCTCCTTTCCCCTCCCTCTCCTCCTCTCCCTCCCCTCTCCTCCTCTCCCCTTCCCCCTCCCCCTCCCTCCCCTCCCTTTCCTCCTCTCCCTCCCCCCTCCCTTTTCCCCCTCTCCCCTACCCTCTCCCTCTCTTCCTCTCCCCTTCTCTCTACCCTTTACCTCCTACACCCAGTGTCTTGATCCCTCCCTTCCTCCCCCTCTACCCCTCCCCCTCCCCACCCAGTCTCTCGAGTCTGATCACGTGACACATTCGTCAATGCCACGCCCACATCTGGAATTTGTCTCGGTCTTGTCACGAAGGACGGGGGGAGGGGAGGGGGCGGGAAAATGAGGGGGGGGGCAGAGAGCGTCACTCCCTCATTCACGCTAATTCTACCAATTATTTCCCTGGCTCTGGGTAGCGTGTCACCTTTATTTAAGAATTTTCGATTTTTTTCCTCTTTCCAACATTTTCTTTCTATTCATTATTATCTTACTCTTCCCTCTTCCCTTTCACTACTCCCCCCTCCTTTTTCTTTCCTTTCTTTTCTTTCCCTTTTCCCTCCTCTCTCCTTCTTCCTTAGTTCTTCCTTAGTTCGTTCAACCTCTTCCTTATTCTCTACTCCTTCTCTTCTTTTCTTCTTTCTTCTCCTTCTCCTCCTCTTCCCATCTGCCACCTCCTCCACCTATCTCTCCTACCTCCTCTTCTTCTACCCCCTCCTTCCCCTCTACATGTTCCTCTCCTACTTTCTTCTTCTCCTCCTCTTCTTCCCCTCCTCCTCTTCATCTCCTTTCCCTCCTCCTGTTCCTCTCCTTACCCTCCTCTTCTCCTACCTCCTTCCACTCTCCCTCTCCTACCTCCTCCTCCTCCTCTCCCACCTCCTTTCACTCTCCTTCTCCTTCCCCTCCTCCTCTTCCTCTCCAACCTCCTTCCCTCCTCCTCTTCCTCCTTTCACCCCCCTCCCCCCCTCCCACCTGTCACGCTTGTCACTCACTTGTCACTCATTCTAACACACTTGTTACTCTTCTTGTGCTGAAAGGGTGAATTTCGCTCGCTCTTTCCCGTTGTTTGGGGCAGTGATTTAATATTTTGGAAAGGAGAGAGAGAGAGAGAGAGAGAGAGAGAGAGAGAGAGAGAGAGAAAGTTTCTTTATTCATATTTCATATTTTTTGTCTTTCCTTTTTTTATCTTTATTTTACGCTTCTTTATTTATTTATTTCTCTATTTTGTCTCTCTTTTTACCGTTAGTTTGCGCTTATTTATTTCTCTTTATTCCCTTTTTTACGCGTCTTTGTACCTTCCTCTTCCTCCCTCATCCCCTAAGTCTTTCCCGAAGTCTCATTCTCCCCTGACATCACTATCACCTCATTCTTTACCTCCCCATTATCTCCTTTCCTCATTTTTCTTCTTCCTTTAACTTCCTGGGGATTTTTATTTTTTCGCTCTCTTTCGTCTATGCTTCTCATTTGTATTTTTTGGACACACATAGACGCACTTACGCACTTACGTACACATGGACGCACGCACGCACACTTAGATGCACGCACACACACACGCACGCACGGCACGCAGCACGCACGCACGCACGCACGCACGCACGCACGCACGCACGCACGCACGCACGCACACACACACACACACACACACACACACACACACACACACACACCACACACACCACACACCACCACACACACACACACACACACACACACACACACACACACAACAAACTTACAAACACACACGCTATACGCAAATAAACACGCAAACCCCCCCCCAAGAAAAAACACAAACAAAGAAACAAATAAACGAAAAAGACACACAACAAAGAAACAAAAAACGAAAAAAAACACAAAGAAACAAATAAAAAATTAAAAAAACACAAACAAAGAAAACAAATAAAGCACGAGGACACAAGCAGACATGTACGTATTGTCACGTCTACATACCTGACAGTCGACCACCTTCCCTCCGGGTTGACACTTCACTGAGCGAGCGTGTGTGTTAAGAGACCCAGGCTTTGAATTTTGCGCTTGTTCAGTATCGAAGGAAGAAGGAAGAGGAGGAAGAGGAGGAGGAGGAGAGGAAGGAGGAGGAGGAGAAGAGGAGGGGAGGAGGAAAGGGAGGAGGAGGAGGAGGAAAGGGGGGAGGAAAGGGGAGGAAGAGGGAGGAGGAGGAGGAAAGGAAGGAGGGAGGAAGAGGGAGGAGGAGGAGGAAAGGGAGGAGGAGGAGGAGGAGGATAAGGAAAAGGAGAAGGAGAAGGACAAGGCGAAGAAGGAGGAGATAAAGAAGAGGAGGAGAAGAGGAGGAGAGAAGAAGAAGAAGAAGAAGAAGAAGAAGAAGAAAGAAAGAAGAAGAAGAAGAAGAAGAAGAAGAAGAAGAAGAAGAAGAAGAAGAAAGAGAAGAAGAAGAAGAAGAAGAAGAAGAAGAAGAAGAAGAAGAAGAAGAAGAAGAAGAAGAAGAAGAAGGAGAAAGAGTAGAATAGTTTTGTCTATCTGCGTGCCCATATGTTTGCGTGTGTAGGGAGATAAGGAGATAGGGAGGGGGAAAGAGGGAGAAGAGAAAGAGAATAAAACGATGCATACAGTACAATGAAAATGTAAATAGATAAACATACAAAACAGTAATGGTGAAAAGAGGAAATCATAATCTCTACCTGCAAAGCACATCATCCTTGACTAAGAAATGCGAAAGTGGAAAAAAGAAAAGAACAGAAAATAAGAAATAAGAGAAAATCCATTAAAAGTCGACATGAGAGAAAACAAAAGAGGATTGTGAAATGCCTCTTGGGGGATTGTTGTCGTCTTCCTTCTTCTTCTTCTGCTACTTCTTTTCTTATTATTATCTGTTTCTGTCTCTGTTTGTGTATATCTCTTTCTGTCTGTCTGAATCTGTCTGTTTTTCTGTCTG
>NW_020869091.1:342253-352253 GCF_003789085.1 Penaeus vannamei | reverse complement strand
CAGCATTGTGTTGGGACGCGGTTTTGAGTGTTGGGTTTTTGAGAGTTGTGTGTTTGTGTGTTGTGTTTGTTTGTGTGTTTTTTGTTAGTCTTGTTGTGTGTGAGTGTGTGTTTGTTCTTGTTTGCTTTGTGTGTGTGTGTGTGTGCTGCTGTGTGTGTGTGTGTGTGTGTGTGTGTGTGTGTTTGTTTTTGAAAAANTGTCATTATCTATACTATTACTACTCTTATTTTACTGTGATCATTACTACTATGATTATTATCATCTATGTAACTCCTATCATTAACATAATTTTTCACTCAAGTTTTTCAACTTACACAAGAAAGCATAATCCAACACACACACACACACACACACCACACACACACACACACGCACATACACATACACATACACACACACACACACACACACACACACACACAACCACGCACACACACACACACACACACACACACACACACACACACACACACACACACACACACACACACACACACACACACACACGTAAGATTGGGAAAATCTAAGGGTACTGCCATGTAGGTATGAAAAAACTACATACAATTATACGTAACATGATCAGCCAAGGCAAAGAATAACGTCAGAAATGAAGATAATAGCGAACAACTTACGGCTTTTTGAAGCAGGAATTCGATAGGTCTACAATTCTTGCTCTTAGGCTAAAGCGTCAACAGTATTGCCAATCCGAATGACTCTACTTAGCGTCTAGCCTGAAAAAGTATACGCTGAAATCACAGTATCTTCAATAAGAAACGTTCTAAATATATCTATAAAAACCTCTTTACAAAGCATAATGTCTTATCCTAGATGCATATACAGGAAGCTATAAGTGATACACACACTTCTGATTGGCAACACTGATATTCGAACGGTTGTCAAAACAAACCAAACACAAAACATAGATTACTAAATAAATTGACCAATATACACATTCCTATATAGCAAATTTTATTTAGTTGAAAATAAGTCATTGAATATAATATCAACAGAAGAATGTTTTAGAAAAAAAAAAAAACAAACAATTTCTGTCTTCAGGAACTGTCGGCTGGCATACTATTTTTTTTTTTTTTTTAACAAAATGAGATAATAACACTAATAGCAAAGTCACAGATGATAGTAATAATTATAATGATGATGATAACCGTCACCATAATTATTTTTATTATTATCAATGTAAATGTTACTTTCAGTGCCATTGTCATTGTTATTGTAGTATTAGTAATTAACTAATTAGTAGTAGTAGTCTCAGTATCATTATTATTACCAAGCCACTCATCATTATCATTATTTAACAGTAATATTATTATCATTATTATGCTGCTGATGAGAATCATGGCAATAATAATAATATTGCTAATTGTAATAAAAAATTGAAAATGACAGTAACAATTCATCATAGTATCAGCAAAAATAAGTAAACAAAGAGATCTCCAGCAATAAATGGTAAATTTACTGAATAAACGGTTAATGTTTAAAAAAAAAAAAAAAAATGTGTTAGACATCAAATGAAATAAATGACAGATACACATTCCCTAGGATGTAATGTATGACATACATTAGGAAACATTTTTTTTATTGTTTATTCATAATTGTTCAGCATGAATAGTGCCATAATAATTTCTATGTTATGATCTAATCTTATCTGATTAGCAAATGCAAACTTAATAGAGATAACTAGATAGATAGAAAGCTAGATAGAGAGATATAAACATATAACTGTTATCTGCCATAGTTTTACTAGAGATAAAATACACTAATATTCGATAACCTAAATGCAGTATTATAGAACATTTATTTACTGTTAATTCCTGCAGTTGTTAACCTATAAATACATATGATTAGGACTATCTTCATACTTTTAAACTATGGCCATTAGAAAAAATCAAGCTTGAAGCATATCTACATAAAAAAACAACAACAACAACAACAGGAGCCAACAAGCCAAGATCAGTGCTACATATGGGTCAAATGGGCAGAGAAGTACAAACGCAAAGATAATGAAAACAGAGAAGTTTCTTCAGATATAGTAATAACAAAAGATGCTATGTAATAAATATGTGCAATGAAATAGGACGGCTCAATCTGCCATTAAGGTTAGACAAGCGATACCGCAGCAAAGGCCAAAAAACTGTTCCGTGTGTTTTTCTGCCTAGGTAATATTTTTCATATCTCACCCTGGGAATTTTTGTCTCATTGAGATTCCGTCCAACCTCTACGCTTCATTTTATAAGATTATACCAGTGTTAAACCTTGGAATAAACGATGAGAAGGTAATGGCCTTTGCCAAAGCGCCAAGCGGTGCGTCAACAGCGATCGCTACTTGGTTTTTTCCTGACAATGATTACTTTTTGTCTGAATCATTGTTATACTACATCATTATTTTACCAATTCAAAATTTTATTTTCACTGAATAATAGGTATATTCTCCATTTCGAGAGACAAGAGAGATATCGTGTGTGTTAAGATTTATAAGAAAACATTTTGATTCCCACAATTTCCTTAATCTCCTTTCATTTCCAGTAACTTTAAATTGCTTTAAATGTAATTTTATGGAATTTTTGTGCTTAAAACCCCTTGAACTGTATGAAATGCACCATGCTTTTTAATGTCAGTTTTCATTTAAATAAAACAAATATACCGAAATATGTATCATTGTTTTTTTTCTTTACATATATAGCGTTCTATTTAATTATATACGGACATTTAACTTTTTTATTTAATTTAAGTACTGTTAAATCCACACTTGTTCATGCTCTGCCATCTAGCGGCCAAATTTGACAGTTTTGTTGTCTATGTGCTCTGTGATCCTCCGAAAAGTGTTCGTTCTATTTTTTTTTTAGTGTTATATGTGTGTTTCCGATTTTCCCCCAACTTTCTAGTGCAAGCGATCTCTGACTGAAATTATCACGATCTCAGGAATAACAAGAAATTCAGTGAAATCCAAGAACCAGCTGTAGGAATACATCAGATGTTGGTCAAGCCACCCTTCGCTTCAGCCAGAAGGTAAACTAACTTTTTATCTTTAAATATACACGTTCGGCGGCGATCGGGAAGGAGTCTTGGGAAATATGGCGATCGGGAAGGGATCTGAGGAGGTATCTGGTTCGTGTTTGTGATAGTTGTGCGTTTTAACAGTTCATTCGCTCGTTCGCTCTGACAAGGCCGTGTCCGAATCACCCGTGGTCGAATATTTGTTTTTGTTTTTTTGTTTCGACTCTGTATTATAGGGAATGCAATTCTTGGCTCGAATGTTTTTCTTTTTTTTCTTCAACTTTTTGTATTATAGGGAATGCAATTTTTGGCTCGATTTCTCTCCTTTTTTACACTTTCTTTAACGTACTATGAGCTGAGTCTCCACGATTGTTGAGTGTGGTCATGTAAAAAATACTTTAAAAATTAAGCTCTCATATCTTAATATGAAATTATAATAGGTTTATTATTATCACTCACTATTATTAGCGTTAGCATTGTGACTCACTATCACTGTCAGTATCTATCTGTGCCACTGTTATTGTCAGTAATTGTCATTACAATAATATCTAAATTTGAAACTGTAATACGTAACATTATTATCACTTATTATTATTAGCATTAGCACTGTGACTCACTATACTTGTCAATATCTATCCCTGTCACTGTCATTGTCACATTATCAGTTATTGTTATTGCCAGTCGTTGTTATTGTTATTGTCATTCATTGTGGTTGTTATTGTCTATCATGGTTATTACTATTGTCAGTCATTGTCACTCATTTATTGTCAGTTATTAATTGTCAGTCATTGTCATTTATTTTCAGTAGTCATTGTCATCAGTCACTGTCATTATTGTCATGGCTGGCCGCTTTTCCGTAGCTTCATTTTCTACCGTTTAACATTAGATGATAAATAAAAACGGATATGGACACTAAAATTGAACCATAAACAATCATAAACGGATGAATATTAGATTACAGTTACAGTGCATAGGGTCAGGGTCTGATGGTTATAGGATTTCCTGCATTACTTTCTCGTTTATTGTACTGAATAAAACAGTATACAACAAATGCATTACTAAGCCAATAATGTAACAACATTCAACAACATAAAATGCACTTGCATCTCTTTATAGAAAATATATTAGATGTGTAACTTGAGAAAATGCGATTTTGAACCTATAAACTTGATTTGTTAAAGAAAGAAAAAGAAGAAGAAGAAGAAAAAAAAAAATAAAATATATATATATATATATATATATATATATATATATATATATATATATACGACTATTCATACTGTGTTGCGGGGCTGAAGGTTGAAAGTCACTCTTTGGGACTGTGGCTCTGCCTTTTGGTAATGGCCGGCTGAAAGACCCAGCTGAAGTGACATCGGATGAAATCTCCGCCCGGTCATGTTTGGTTTGTCACATCATATCAGTTCATATCAGGATGATTTCGGCGATTTTCATGTTTGATTCATTTGAACATGGGAAATATGTCAATATTGCTTTTAAATACTTTAATTTTGCATCAAGGTAACTGTAGTCATGAAAGATAACAAATATGTATACGGAAAAACATTTCCGTTGTGACGTCACACAATCCGCCGGTTGTCTTTTGTTTGTGTTTAGAAGAATTTCCTTAGAATTCCAGCCCTGATTGTTGCCATTCATTGTCATTGTTTTTTTTTATTATATAGGTTATTGTTATTGTCATTGTAAATTATTGTCATTGCCATTATTTTTTTTATTATTTTGAAGAAAAAAACGGAAAAAAATAGCCTTCAGAAATGTTTATCTCTTCGTCGTAGGGGAAAAGACCTGAAAAGTAGACCGAACCGCATAAATATTTAGTCCAGTAGGCCAAAAATAGAGTCTCTCCAGCCTACCGATCGTCTACAACCTCGGACCGGCGAAACCCGACAAAACACGAGGAAAACCGAAAAAGAAGTCGGGTATATCGTGGGGAAGTGATAGATGCTTAAGGATGGATATTACTATTACTATTATTATAGCTGCTACTACTACCATTACTGCTACTACCACTACTGTTAGTACAACTACTACCACTACACTACCGCTCCCGCTCCCACTCCCACTCCCATTACCACACACCACCTACTGCTACTACTACCACTGCTATCATTACTATTATTACTACCACCACTACTACTATCATTACTACTACTACAACAACTATCACTTTCTACTATCACAATCACTACTACTATCACTACTACTACTGTTAATAATATCACTACTACTACTATTAATAATTATCACTACTACTACAACTACTATCATTACTCCTACTATTATCATTACTACTACTTCTATCATTACTACTACTGCTATCACTACTACTACTACTACTATAACTACTACTACTATCATTAATACTATTATCATTACTAATACTACTATCGCTACTAATACTAATTCTACCATTACTAATACTATTACTATTGCTACTACTACTACTGTCATTACTACTAATACTACTATTATTACTACTATCACTACTACTGCTACTATTATTACTACTACTATACTACTACTATATTTATCACTACTACTACTACTACTTATTATCTACTACTACTATTACTACTGCCAGTACTACTATCACTACTACTACTATCATTACTACTACTACTACTACTATCATTACTACTATCATTTCTACTACTACTTCTCCTTCTACTACCACTACTACTTCTACCACCGCTGTTACTACTACTTTTACCACTACCACCACCACCAACATCCCAACTACTACTGCTGGTGCTACTGCTGCTTTAGCATCAACAATAGTCATTCGTATCCCTCTAAATAATGCTGTTGTTGCAGCTTCTATTACTACTGGCATTATTCCTACTATTGGCACTACTATCACTGCTGACACTACAAGTATTACTGATATATCAAAAAATTAATTGCTAGTTCGTAGTTTCGTCTTCAGTAGTCGTAGTAGTTGGCGATATTTGAAGTTTGATGGTCGAGGCACAGGAGAGTATGGTGTGTTATTATTTTTACAGTTCCATCTGATGCTACTCCGGTTATTACTATCACCGCTACAACAACTGTTACTACTACTGCTACTATTATTGCTACTACTATTACTATTATTTCTCCTCTTAGTGCTACGACAAGTGCTACTACTACTGCTGATACTATTACTGCTACTATTACTACTACTAGTAGTGCTACTACTGCTCTTGCTATTACTACTATTAGTGCAATTACTTGTGCTACTACCACTGTCACTACTACCTACTGCTACTACTACTGCTACTGCTGTTACTACTGCTACTACTGTTCCTACTGTTTTTGATTCTTTTGATACTGCTGCTACTAATGAAATGTCTGTATCTTATTAGGCTACTCTTCCATTACTTTCTATCGCGTATCACTACAGAGGTTTTCCAATTGTGTTTATTATGTAATAACTTTAGCTTGAATTCCGTTATCTTTCCTCATTCTTATCATTCCTTATTCATTCTTCTTTTTATATTTCATAGCATCAGCTTATTTTCTCTTCCAAGCTTTTATTTTTTTTTCCTTCTTACCTCTCCAATCGTCTCTTATTTTTTTCTTCCCTCCCTTCCTTCTCCATTTCACCTGTTCCTCTTTATCGTTCTCTTCTCTCCTTTTCATTTTCTCTCATCCCTTTTTCTTTTCCTCTTCCTTTCCATATCTCTCAGCTTCTTACCTGACCTCTTTTTTTCGTGTTCTCTTTCATTCTCCTTTTCTTTCTCACACTTCTTATTTTCTTCGCTTCAACCTCCTTTCTCTTTTTTATAAATTTTCTCTCTTTTGCTTTTCCTTCTTTACCTCTGTTTATTTCCTCTGCATTTTCTTATCTCCGCTTCAACCTCTCCACCTCGTCCATCCTAGATCTCACTTCTCACCTTTTATGTCTCTTCCTTGTCTCTTTTCCTCCTCTCTCCCTTTGCTCTCTTCTCCTTTTTGTCTCCCTCTGTTCTCTTTTCCTCTCTCCTTTATTCTCCTCCTCTCCCTCTCCGTTTTATTTCCTCCACTCTCTCCTTTTCTTTCCTCCTCCTTTCCCTTTCTCTTCCTCCCCTGCCTCTCTCTTTCTTCTCCCTTCTCCTCTCCTTCTCTCTTTCTTTTTCGTTCCTTTTTTCTCCTCTTCTCTCTTCTCCTCTCCTTCTCTTTCTTTTTCTTCCCTCTCCCTTTTTTCCTCTTCTCTCCCTCTCCTTCTCTTACTCTCTTTCTTCTCTCCTTTTCCTCTCCTTTTCTCTCTCCTCTTTCTTCTTTCCTCTCCCTTTTTCTCCTCTTCTCTCCCTCTCCTCTCCTCCCTCTATTATCCCCCCTCTCCACTGCGCTTCCTAGAAACAGTGTCTCAAGAATGCCGGCCACGTAACCCGGTTCTGAGGGAGTGAAAGGAAACTGATTGAGAATTTGGGTTGAGGAGGAGGGGTAAGAACATGCAAGGCTAGGTGCAGCTCCTCCCTTTCTCTCTCTCTCTCTCTTTTCTTTTCTTCTCTTTTTTGCTCTTTCTGTCTCTGTGTCTTCTGTCTGTCTTTCTGTCTCTTTTCTTTTTTATTTTCTCTCTTTCCTTTTTTCTTTTTTTGTTCATTTCCCTCTTTTTCCCTTTTTCCCCTTTCTTGTACTCTCTTCCTCGTTTTTTTCTGTTTTATTCTTTCGGTGTTTTGCTTTCTCTCTTTTATTTCTCTTTCTTTCTAATGTTTTCTTTTCTCACTCGCTCTTCTCTTTTTTCCTCTACTTTCACTCCTCACTCCTACCCTTTCTGCATTTCCTATCATCCCCCCCTCTCTGTCTTTCGGTCTCTCAATATCTGAGTGTGTGTGTGTGTGTGTGTTGTGTGTGTGTGTGTGTGTGTGTGTGTGTGTGTGTGTGTGTGTGTGTGTGGTGTGTGTGTGTATTTGTTTAGTTATCGGTCTGTTTACCTCTCTTCATACTCACCTACCTAACTTTCTATCCATATATCTGTCTACTTATCTATGTCTGTCCATCTATTTTGGTCTCTTTCTGCCCAGATCTCTGTGTTTCTCCTTTTTCTCTCTTTAGCAAGTCTACCATCTGTCTCTTTCCCTCTCCTGTTCCCTTGGCAAATTTGTAAAAAATCCAAAGATGGAGCTTATAAATGAGCGAGAGAGAAAAGAAGAGAGAAATGAAAGAAAGAAAGAAAGTTTAAGAGATGGAGGGAGAGAGGGAGAGGAAGGGAGAAAGAGAGAGAAGGAGAAGAGAGGGAAAAGAGAGAAAGGGAAAAAGAAGGAAGAGAGAGAGAAGAGAGTAGGGAGGGACAGAAAGAGAAGAAAAGAGTAGAGGAAAAAAGAAGAGAAGAGAAAGAGAGAAAGAGAGCGAGAGATCAAGGTTCCGGTCCCATCGGCATCCGAAGCGGTCATTAGAGGCCAAACAGACATGCGAAGAGGTGATTTTCGACCGAGAGGAATTATTCAGTCAAAGAGACCCCGGACTACCCCGTCGCTCTGGATCAATTCAAGTCACATATCTGGGGAATTTTCAGTGGCTTAAAACGCCCTCTGCTCTCCTCTCCTCTCTTCTCTTCTCCTCTCCCTCTCGCCCTCTCATCCTCGTTCCCTCTCTCCCTTTTCATTTCTTCTCCCCTTTATGTTTTTTTTTTTTTTTTTTTTTTTTTTTTTTCATCTCATTAACACCTTCTTTGAGCAATTTCCTGCTATTTTTCACTCTGTTCGCTATTTTTGTTTCCCCTTTTCTTCCCCTCTCTTCTCTACTTTCTTTCTCTCCCTACGCATACTCTTTTCTTTTCCCTTCCTTCTCTTTATTCGTCGTTCTTCCTACTTCCTTCAATTGCTCTTCGTCTTCGTCTTCCTTTTCCTCCTCTTATTCTATCATTACCTTCCATCCCACGCCCCTCTCCTCGTCTTCTGCCTCCTCTTCATGCTCTTCATCCTTCTCCTTACCCCCTTCCCTCTCCTCTCACTTCTCAAGCATCCCCCCCTCTTCTCCCCCGCCCTCCTACTTCACCATCTCCCAAATTCCCTCCTTTCCCATTCCTCCTACTTCAAAACGTTTTCCAGTCCCTCCTCATCTTCCCCATCCACCCCCCTCCCTTCCTCCCCTTAACCATTTCTCTCTCCTCCTACTATCTCTCCCCAACCTCATTCGGCCCCCTCTACCTCTTCCCCCCTCCTCTCTATATCTCCTTACATCCTGATCTCCTACCATGGGTNGAATAAAAGAGAGTAGAGAGAGAGAAAGAAAGAGAAAGAGAAAAACAAGGGAAAGATAAGGAGAGAGACACACAGACACAAAGACACTCAGGACACACAGACCCCAAACACACAATAGTACAGACAGACAGACAGGCAAGCAGACACACAAACAGAGAGACAGACAGACAGATGACAGAGAGACGGGTAGACAGACAGGTAAACAAACAGAGAGACAGAAAGACAAACAGACAGGCAGAGTGACAGACAGACAGACAGGTAAACAAACAGACAGACAGACAGACAGACAGATAACAGAGAGACAGACAGTAAACAAACAGCAGACAAAACAGACGACAGACAGGTAAACAAACAGACAGACAGACAGTAACAAAGAAGAGACAGACAGGACAGACAAACAGGTAAACAGACAGACAGACAGGAAACAGACAGACAGACAGGTAAACAAAGACACAGATAGGTAAACAGACAGACAGACAACAGGTAAACAAACAGACAGACAGAGAAAACAGAAACAGACAGACAGACAGGTAAACAAACAGACAGACAGACAGAGACCACAAAAAGAAGTTAATTTTGGCTTTACTCTCCCGAAACGCCCCCAATGCACTTGTTCTTGTGTCATTTTCTCTCTTCCTTTCCCTTTTCGCAACATTTTATGGTGTACCGTGTAAACTTCTCTCTTGCAATTCCCTCTTTATTGCTTCTTCTTCTTGTTCTTCTCTTTTTTACTTATTCTTCCTTTGTTCTTCTTTTCTTCTGTTTCTAGAGATAATGATTGGGGTAGATAGATAGAGATACGTGAA
>NW_020869091.1:337253-339753 GCF_003789085.1 Penaeus vannamei | reverse complement strand
GGGAAGGGGGAGGTAAGGATGGAGGGAAAGAGGAGGAGGAGGGAATGAAAGATAGGGAGGGAGGGAGGGAAAAGGCAGGAAGGGAAGAGAGGGAAAGGACAAAAGGGTGACAAGTGAGGGAGGAAGGATAGAGTGAAGGGGAGGGAATGGAAGAGGGAGGGAGGGAAGGGCGAAAGGGGGAAGAGGAGGAAGTGAAAGAGGAAGGGAAGGAAAAGCGAGGAAGGAAGAAAATAGGAGATGAGATAAAAGGTTGGAGACAGGAGGAAGGAAGGGAGAGAGAGTGAGATGGAACGCTGGAAGGAGGAAGTAAAGTGTGTGCGTGCGTTCGTGCGTGCGCGCGTGTGTGCATCCGTGTGTATGTGTGTGTGCGTGCGTGTGCATGTGTGTGTGTGTGTGCATGTGCATATGCATATGCATTTGTATGTGTGTGTGTGTGTGCGTGTATTTATGTAAGTGCATATGCATGTGCGTGTATATGTGTATCTGCGCATCTCTATATAAAATAACGGTAGAATATTAAAAGCCAAATCTCCAAATGATTCCGAATGGCGCCATAACCCTTGGGAGGCGAGGCAGTCAGACGAGAGACCCGGAGAACAGGTCTGAGTTGGTCTCTCGGTTAGGCCTGACCCCCCCCCCTCCCTCTGCTGTACGTCCCATCTCTTTCTCCCCTCTTTCTCCCTCTTCGGTTCTTCTCTCTCCTTCCCATCTTTTGTTCTTTCCTTCTTTCTCTCTCCTTCCGCTCTCTCGTTTCTTCTCTTCTTTTCTCTTTTCCCATCTCTCGCTTCTTCTCTTCTTTTGTCTCTCTCCTTCTCCCTCTCTTCCATCTCTATTTGCTATCTCTTTTCTCTCTCTTCCTTCCTCTTTCTCCTCCCCTCCTATCTACTCTTCCTGTCTCCTCATACTTCCCTCTCTCTCCTCTGCTCTTCTTCCTTGATTCCACTCCCTCATACTTTTTTTATTCTCTCCCTTGCTGGGGTCCTGATCTCCAGTCCCCTATTCATTTTTCCTTCTCCTATCCACCTTTCTTTTTTTTTCTCTGTGTCCCATCCTCCTTCCTTCCTCTCCCACCTCTCTCCTCTCTCTCTCTCTTCTTCTCCCTATTCCTAAATCCTTCCCTCTCCCCGTCATATACCTCCCTTCTCATCCCATCTCCCCCCCTCCTCTCTCTCACTTGCCTTCTTCCCTTCTCCTTCCCTCCTCTCCTATCTCGTCCTTCTTCCCTCCCCTCCCCTACCCCTACCTACTCCCCTTCCCTTCTCTCTCCCTACCCCTACTCTCCCTCCCCTTTCCCTCCTCCTCCCTACCCTACTCCTCCCCTACCCCCCCTTTTCCAACCCCTCCTCTCCCCTACTCCCCATCCGTTTTCCCCTCCTGCTCTTCCCTCTCCTGTCCCCTCCCAACCCCTTCCCTTGCCCCTTCCCCCCCCTCGCCCGCCCCTTCCCTAGCTCCCACCTTCCTCCTCGCCCCCTACCCCTCGCCCCTTCCTCCCGCCCGCCCCCCCTTCAACCCCCTTCCCTCTCCCCCCTTCCTCGCTCCCCTCCCTCCCTCGCCCCCCCCCTCCTCTCGCCTCCCCTTCCCCCCCTTCCCCTCGCTCCTCCCCTCCCCTCGCCCCCTTCCCTCCCCCTCAACCCCCTTCCCCTTCCTCTCGCCCGCCTCTTCCCCTAGCTCCTCCCCTCGCCCCCCCTTCCTCTTCCCCTCGATCCCCCTTTTCCTAGCTCCTCCCCTTCCCCTCGCCCGCCCCTTCCTATCGCCCCCCCCTCCCCCCGCCCCCTCCCCTTCAACCCCCTTCCCCTCGCTCCTCCTGCCCCTCCCCCCTCCCCTCGCTCCTCCCCCACCCTCCCCCGGCCCGTGAGAACATGGAATTTTCTGATTCTGGGGAACACGCAAGGAACCAATTGTTGGCGAGGGAGGTTAGTGTGTCAGTGTAACCACGAGCCACATCGATTCCGTTAAGAAGAGGGAGAGAGAGAAACACAGAAAAGAGCGTGTTATGAATGAAGTTTGTGATGATAGAGATAGATGGATAGATAGATGGGTGGATAGGTAGATAGATAGTTCGATTGATAGATAGATCCACAGAAAGTCAGACACAGATAGACAGACAGACAGGCAGGTAGGTTGATAGATGAACAGACATATAATGAATAAAACATGTTATAAATAAGATTAGTGATGATGGAGATATATAGATAGATAGATAGATAGATGGATAGATAGGTAAATAGATAGTTAATTAAACAGACAAGCAGACAGACAGACAGACAGACAGACAGACAGACAGACAGACAGACAGACAGACAGGTAGGCAGGTAGGTAGGTTGATAGATAAATAGATAGATAGGCAGATAGATAGATAAATGTATGCATTCACGTATATGTGAAAGCAAATCGAAATCAATTATATTTCTAATAATTCTAAAATATCGAGAACCCGTATGACGTTCACAATAATGAAGGTAAGATTAGTGATGGTGATGATGATGATGATGGGAAGATA